>JXSR01S027576.1:10246-25429 GCA_000969725.1 Ophiothrix spiculata | reverse complement strand
GATTGCCTTGTTCACAGCTATTAGACTCGCACAATGCCCCGAGTGCTAAATCATTTCATGGTGGTGAGCTAACTAACAAAGACGAAAAAAGGCAAATTGGGATGTTTAGCTGGTAATATTATGGCTAGATTTGAAAATATGGGATATCTTATGAGTGATGGTGTTATGATTGTTAATATCTTTTGCTTTTATACAGCATGTTCAGGCTTATTCTAAAAAATTTTTTTGTTACTATCAAACCTAAAAACTGAGGTTGATTGAAACTTTGAGCAAGCAAGATAGTGCATCTCTAACAGAGTGTATTTCCAGTGAACATCCCTTTTTCTTAAAAATATACATTTCAAAAAAATGCAATTGCAATGCTGTCAGAGAGTTCTTCACCCTTACAGATATGAATGATAATCAATAAAAATTCTCTCAACATTGAGAAATGCATCAATTGATCATAAGCATTGTACATAATTTCTTAAGTATTGAGTGTGTCAGCACTAATATTATTCTTGGTGTATCATTACAATTGATAACAAAGTCCAATGTTACTTCTCTTTCATTAAATAAATTTCCTTTTGTCATTTCAACACAATTCAATTCATTATTTGCATGTTCAAAAATTAAAATTCAGATTACAAAAAAAAAAAAATGTCACATAATTTATTACAATATGTAATTGTAAAAACATGGTTAGATTCATTTAAAAAATACTCTTCATATAGTGAATGAACAGAATCATGGGGATATGGCTAATTAAGTAGAGCATTAGAGGATGACACTTGGGATGACATCTAAGCATCCTCTCTCCTCATCTCCCAACAATTAAGGACACCACATACCATCCAAAAGAATCTGTGCACACAAGTCATAACGTCTTCAGACACATGTTGAGCACTGACTCCAATCACTTGAAACCAAAAAATTGAATGCCATGTTTTCATTTCTATCGACTTGAAAACTATTAATCATCTTTGTACATCATATTAATTCATCCATCCGATCTGTGTGAGAAAATCTATGACAACAGGTCTCGAGTAGCGTCTCCTTTGTTCCGCCATCTCAAACAGGCCGGTTGATTTTGTTATAAAACCCACGCCTACTGCCACCGATTTCTTATCCCAGGGGTGATTTCTCACTGCACACAAACTATGTGACTGATCCACTGATCTGTAGTGAATAGAAAGCGTTCAGCTCTGGGGCTATTGTATTTGGGAGTCGGGCAGGGAAGGACGCAGGGAAAAACACTGAACGGGAAGTATGATTGAATCAATGGGTTGGTCACTGGCCTCAGTAGCTGGGAAATTTACCTCTCTTATTTTTATACAAATTACTTTGTTGGTTAACAAATGCTTTTGTCATTTTTAATTCAAGAAGCTTATCGTCGTTTAAGATTTAGGTTAAGTGTGAATCTGATGGATACTTGAGTTTGACATTATCTGATTATCATGATCACTCCTCATGGAGTAAAGAAGCAAGTTTTATAACTCAAATTGAAGCGGCAAATTATTTACACATTTTTGAAATCAGACATTACAACCTGATTTCTACAAATGAGAAGACATTTAACGTCATTTACAAATAACTAGATTGTCTTGGTTGTCATAGTAACTATATCATCTATATCTTGCAAGATAGAAACTGGACACTCCTTTTCTTGTTGACCTGAGAGCTAATTTTATTTTTATCAAAGTATATCATCAATATCAACTCAAGTATCAATTTCAAGTTGTCAAATTTCTCATATTCTTATATTTCATCTTTGAAAATGTCAAAAGTTGTCTCCGGAGACAGAAGAAGCGTCTCGTTTGATAGTTCAGCAAATAACGCCTTTTAAGCTCTATTGATTATGATAGCACTGTGTAGATTTCAGCAAAACATTGCTTAGAAAATATGCTTTCTGTTTATCCATATTGGCACATTACCTAAATATACAATCATGAAGACTTTGCAAAGGCATTTAGTGCCCAGGGGTGGAGAGTAGGAAAAGAGAGACAAGTACGGCTATTAGACCTGATCCGAGTTAGTGACAATATTGATCCAAGTTAGTGCCAACATTGTATCTAGGTAATCCGGTTCAAATCCCGGCAAACTTAGGGGGACAGACAGATAGACAGACACGCCCATACACCTACATACGCACCAATACACATGCTTCTTGTAACGACAAGTTATGAACAAAATACAAGAACAATGTATCAGTAATAGCTGCCGGGTGACATTTGCAAATACAGTCCATCCAGAAAATATACAATATATACAACAAGCAGCTATTCATATATGTCATTCTGGCACATTGAGTCCAGTTATGTTTAACAGGTTTCCAGTACATGTTTGAGAGACAACCCTAGGTGACCTCCGGAACTGTGAGTGAAGTGTCTTTCAATAGGCCGACATAATCCCCCAAAATGGGGTGAAAAGGGGAAGGCGAGATTTCCTGATTGCAGACAGCCAAGCAGCCAATGATTCATGCTCAAGTATATATTACCGTGCCTGTGTGCCAACTTTACCTGCCTACTTCTCCGCCTGCCCCTATCAAAGTGCTCTTTAAGAGTAGTGAAGTTTTCTTGTGATCTATCTATCTTTTTCTGGGGCAAAATCTCAACTTGAGAACAAAAACCATTGAATCTGTATATGATTTTGTCTTTATTTTTGATGAAAATCTCATGTAATGTATGATGGTTCATGAACATCTTCTTTTTTTAAGTTTTAAACATCTGATACAAAAAAGAAATTCATAATCTCGGCATATCCAGTAGGCCTATCGCAGTGCTCGATTTTAAGGGGTTTTACTTGCACAAATGCAAGTAGAATTTGCTCAGTGCAAGTGAAATTTTGCCAGTGTACCATTGAGTGCAAGTAAAATTACGAGTTGTTTAGCTATTTTTGAAGAAAATGTTCATCTGTGCAAGTAACTTCAAATGTCAAAATCTAAACTGGGCCTATGTGTACAGTATCACCAATACATCATGAACTAACCTAACTTTTCAGGTTAACTTGAAGCCAGCTTGATAATAGCCCGATCAAAAAATACTTTTAAAGCTACTCATCAATAAATTTTTTGCTATTTTTGATAGTGTTATAAATGTCCATTCTCAAATATCCATTTAAATGCTAATCAGTCCTATTTTCACTTAAAATTGTTTCTTTAAATTAAATACTTAAAATCAAAATGACAAAATTTTAGCAATTCAATAAAGATCCCAGCATATAAATTGCCCCAAGAAATTGAACTAGAACAAGAGCAAGCGTCTTTGTGACTTTCTATCTATAGCTGCTACTGGAAGTAGGTCAAAATATTCACTTTGTTGGATGCAAGCCAGGGAGGAAGGGCTCTTACAAAGAGATGACAACTCAAAATATGCTATAGAAAAGATCATTTTGTGTCGCTTTCAGCTCAATTTTTAAACATTGATTTGAATCAAGGGATCTTAGTCCATTGAGTAACATGCTTTTGTATCATTTCATAGGGAATTATAGCGAAGTTTTTGAAGAGCCTATTTTGAGAAATATAGTTTACAAATAGAATTCAATAGAAAAGATAATCAGTTCAAAGATTCCCGGTATATCTGGAATCGAAAGTATAGCCTGCTTCTGTCCAGGAAAATATGATAGGTAAGATTTTTGACCTGTGACATATCAAAACATATAGGTGCTAAGTTTTACAAAAACAAGAAAAGTTTTAAAAAGACAGAGCCCCAGTAGGTTATTCATGTAGTACATTATAGTTGAGCGTTCCAAAGTAGTTATTGACCAAAAAAGTGAAAAATTTCACTTTTTAAATTTTGTATTGCGCTTTACACAGATGATGGGTAACATATTTACAAATAATTTCATAAAGAGTATTCTATCAGTAAAATTTTTTAATATGCATTGTTTTGTTTGGTTATGTTTGTGACATTTTGGTATACCTTTTTTTTAATGTTTGTGACATTTCTTAATTAAAACATATGCTGGGTGATTCCAAAGTAACGTTTGTGACCGAAAAATTGAAAAATTTCACTTTTAAATGGCCACAGAACCTAGCATAAACACTATATCAACAGCACTGGTGGGGCAAGACATGTAGATGTTTGAAAATTAAATTAATTGCCAAAATCCTGAGTAAAGTTCATGTAACGTTCGGTAACGTTTGTGACCTCGCACACAAATGTTTTTTTGCTCCAAATGACTTCAAAGTACAAATTCTCTGAAATGTCAACGACTTTTTTATTGCGCTTTACACCGATTATGGGTAACATATTTATAAATATTTCATAAAAATTACAGAAAATTATATCGCCAGGATTTATTTTAATGTATTGTTTTGTGTTGTAACGTTTGGTAACATTTTGGTGTAACTTTTTGGGACATTTTTGAAACAAAACATGTCCTCATTCATGCCTGGATAGACAAACTTTACAATTTCTGATTGGAAAATACTTCTCACGTACCAAGTAACAAATGTATGACTGAAAAACATGTTTATGTGGTCAAATAAAAAAGCTAATTTTTTGCTTGAAATCAAAAAATGTTTAGTTTTCACTGGATGAGCCTGCTCATTCATGCAAGAATAGAAAAACTTCACAATTTCTGTTTTGGAAATACTCAAGTTCTCACATAACAAGTAACAATGACTGATAGACTTGCAAATATGGTCAAATAAAAAACCTTGAGTTTTTGCTTAAAGTTCAATACAGTTTCATTTTCTGTGGAATGAGTAAGTTTCTACCTTTGCCATGGTTGAAGAGTGAAAGTCTCAGTAAGCACATATAGGCCTAATTCTTTATAGACTTTGAACGGCAGGACAAGTTCAGCAACATCACCAAACATTTTCCTAATATGGAATTATTTTTGCATTTTGTAGCATTTGAAGGGTTAATGATAATAATATCAGCATGCACTGTTTCATCAACCCTTTATATATCAAAACATTTATAATTTCTTTCATTATTAAATATCGTTCTACAAATGCTGTAAAATGTTAACATATATCTTTGCTTTTTTCTTGACATATAGCATAAATCAATGACATTATCTTGTAGACAAAAAATAAATTAACCAACTAATTACCAAACACTATTATATTAAAAGCACCTCCAAACCTTGATTTTTCAACTTATCACAAATATAGAACTTACCCTCACCACAAATTAATACTAGCACCCCTACTCCCGGCTCATGAGGTGAAGTTGAAATGATTACAGGTGCGTACTGTCTACAATCCTGATTCATAGGCGATGATGTGTACTGTCTAGGCCTATATTTGAATTGCAAAAAGCTATGACTTTATCATTTTTATAAAGATCTAATAATGCTCATAAATACAATTCTGGTGGAATTTTGTTGCTGAAGTACAACAGGAAATACTGCAGCCTACAAGTACTTGAAGTTATTATTGCTATTACAATCAGAAAACATACCGCAAGATGTTGGTGTCAATGCTTGGAAAAATTAAAGGTGCAATTCACAATTTTAATGTGAATAAAACCTCTCTTTTATATCTTTTGAAAGGGATGTATTCTGGTCACTTTCACTCGAAAAAACAAATTGGAGATTTTGATACCAGGTGAAAGAGCATATCTTTCTCATAACCCCTGTACATTTTCAACGACCACATTATGTTTGGTTGGAGAGATATGGTGAAAATAGTGTTGAATTACTGGAATATTTGTTAACTAGAATAAATATCCTATAGGTTTATATTTTGTAATCAACATATACGTAGGCCTATTCATAACATTCTACACACTGTTTTGAGATAACTCGACTGAAAATCACAAAATATAGTCATTTAGGGAAAAGATGTAACGACTCGAAACGAGTGAACCGTATGGAAATTGTTTGGAAAGGATGGGAAAATAAAGGAACTTTGGGTCCGGAATGAGCAGAGAATAATTCAGCTAAGTCCAACTAAGAATGAAACTCAAACATTGAAATGTGAATATTTGTTATATTGACGACATCTGTTTTGGAAAGCCATGCGTTTATTTGGAATCAAGAACATTCTTTCCCGCATTCTTTGATGTCTTCATTTTTAAAGACTTGGAAAAATCTTATGAAAGCTGTAAGTGTGAGCATTTTGTACCACAGTATGTTTTTGCTCATACGATCAAATTTGGTTCATGGATGGGTCCCCCTAACTTGTACATTGGTATTTGTATATATACCATATTACAATTTCCTAGCACTACATGGCACGTCCCGACCCCAACCAAAATGGTACTCTCTAAATTCTGAAGATTAAACAAGTCAATCGTGCTTGAAGTGACTCTTCAGGTCAATCGAAAAGATTGACAATTCAATCTACCAAGAGCGAAAATCACTCTTTTTCAGTCGTACAAGTAAAATTTCAAACTTAAAAGAGTGGATTTGCTGTCTGCAAAGGGTGACATTTCAATCTTTTTGGACAGAAATTTTCAATCTTTTCACCGATTTCAAGTTCCCTACGCACAATCTGCTTCGATTGAATTATATAAGTCAATGTAAATTTATACACACCTATATAATTCAATCGAGAGGGATTGTGCTGAGGGAACAATCGGTGAAAAGATTGAAAATTTCACTCCAAAAAGATTGAAATGTCGCCCTTTGCAGACAGCAAATTCACTCTTTTAATTTTGAAATTTTACTTGTATGACTGAAAAAGAGTGATTTTCGCTCTTGGTAGATTGAATTGTTAATCTTTTCGATTGACCCGAAGAGTCACTCCAAGCACAATTGACTTTTTCAATATTCAGAATTTAGAGAGAAACCTACCCATGAGGCCTCCAGTCCCTCCTACCAAATCCAAGTTTTACGCATTAAATAAATTAAACAAATTTATTTCTTTAAATAGTACCGGTGTAATGAAATACAGCGTGTGACTGAGTGTCCTAGCTACTTCAAATGTGTAAAACGTGCTTGTACATATTCGATCAATAAATCATTAATTACGACTTATTCCGTGTAGTTCAATATAATTAGACCCGGACTCGTTAAGTTGGGGACACTCAGTCTCATTACGCCGGTTCCCAGGATGTGCCGTTCGCAAAGTCTGAAACCCATACTAATGTTTAAGGGGATTTTCGGCTAATAATAACCATTATAAAGGTATTCTTAGAAAAATTAAAAAAAAAAACATCTATAATGATTTCTAAGGATGTCGTTACTTCAAAAAAGAGCCGACTTTTCCAATTTTTTGGATTTGAGATAGTTAACATATAACAAATTTATTAAAAATTGCAAAATCCAAGAAAGCGCATTTGAAAAAGACTCAATAATCATGAATTCAATTAAAGATGTAAAAACATATCCTTGACGTTTTTAATCAACTTTGAAAAATTAATTTTCCAAAAGATTAGCACCTCCAGAGGCAATTACATTATACAGTTCAATTTAATCAAAACCATTTGACTCAAAGGCGAGCTTTATATTTGATATTAAATTAAAAAGACAGTTCATACCTAAAGACAATATCATAATAATCTCATTCCACATCCATCCTTCAATTGATATTGTAAACTATTTTTATAAAATAATCAAAGACTATAGACAAAGAATTAGATAACGGTTCAATTTTCATTGACGTAAATCGTTGAATTAATAACCATTCGCACACGAAGTTATCATCACTATCAGGTATTTGCCAATAAATCCTGAACACGACTCTTGCATTCACAACATCTGATTAAATAAGATGAGTTTCACAGTCACAAGAAATTTGATCAAAAAGACTGATATTTCGTGTTTAAAAATAAAAGTGATGTTTATACAGCAGTTATATAATTCTTGTTTCAATAACAAGCAGAGCAAATTAAATAATTGCAATGCATTTCAGAAGAATTAAACGACGATTAGAAAATTATACAGCAAATTATAAGCATTGCTAGTTCTTGGACTTCAATAATATATTTTCAGAGGATTACAAAATAAATGTTAATTGCAACTAATCTTGAGGCTATTTTTGTAAGTATCTCCAGAAAAACAATTTCTGAAATGAAAGTTATCTCATAAATTTCATCCAATCACTTTGGGTTTAAGATGCACTCCAATGCTTATTTCAGAATCTTTAGAATACAGTTGTTGCTAAGTTCTCTGATTATAAAAAAAATCATTTGAGCCTGTAATTCTAATTTAGTTATTTTAAGCAATAAAAAATGAGTAATTTGGAAAGTTTATTGTTTCTAAGATACAAACATTAAATGTACATCAGAAATATTCAAGTCAAATCATTTACAATTTCTCTTTTCATGGTATATATGTCAGTGATTAATTTTCTATTATTAAACCAATGTTCATAATGCATACATTTCAACATTAATTCATCCAAACCTATGAAAATACTACATAAATCACATGTTCTTAAATGTATCCTGATAAATACCCTTACATCACCAAGAAATTCTCAATTACACTGAGATATTTCAATACTATTTCATTCAAATCTACCAACATGTTAAATAAATCCACACATATCCCCAAATTAATATTACCACCACTTGCTTAAACCTTAACAACAATTAGGACACAGCTCACAATCCACCGGGAACAAAGGCTTCTAACTGATGATAAAAAATCGCGATATCAGTGTTTACAGTACGTGCACTGTGCTCATTACGCTGGCAACAATCTTATACGGAATGAGTGAGGAATGATGTGGTTTGAAATCAAATTAAATGCCATATGTGGGTCATGAGATGGAAGAAAGAGGAGGAAGGAAGATGCAAGGCCTGAAAGAAAAAATCTCTTGCTTCATGTTACCACTTACAACCATTTTATTTAAAAGCATGGTGCCTGGATTTTTTTCAAAGGTTTTGTTAGTGTTTCTCCTCTCCTAAATATAACCAGAATACATATCTATGAAACACTGGTAAACTCTAACTGGCAACTAACCCATATTTCACCGTCAAATTAAAATGTAGATCAAGGAACAGAAACTCTTACATGATAACTAGAGTTAGCAGCATTTTAAGAATATAGATCTAGCATTTACTACTTTAATCAAATAAATTTTATCCAATTGCAAATTCTGTATGTAGACACACAATTTGTTCACAGATTTCATTTACAAATACTTAAAAAATACCATAAAATATTCTTTATGAAATGGGAAACAAAACTTACATTTTATATGAACAGAATTTGTTTCATAATTTTTTTGTTTAAATTCTTAGTGGCTCTATTTTTGGTCAGTATATTACTAGAAACAAACATTTATTTTTGTTTGGCCTGGTTGCACAGTTTAATGGGGAGATGTGCCTGGTAGGAAAATAACAAAATGACAGCACGGAGGAAGGGAGATGTATGGCAGATTGATATTTATCTCAGTCCCACCTTTATGGAAATATTAGGTACATCTTTAATGAGTGGTTCATTCTTTTAAAATGAATTAAATGGAAAACTGCGAACAGCAAAATGATGGCATTAAGTGTTTTTGAAATATAAATATATAATTAACTGTTAAAATTATATATGGCAACATTTTATATTTAAGTATATTTTGCAATGACAGATATAGCTTAAATAAAAATTTGTAGTCATAGAAAAAATGTTTTAAAAAGCATTGACTTCACAATTATATTTTTATTTGGTTTTTTCATGTGACATAAAATCTAGGTACTACCAACAACAATATGGCCATAAAATTGAACATGGAAATCTAACTAGCCAAATTTAATCAATGCTCAAACCAGAGTAACAGTTACAATTCATTAATTGCAAGCCAATTAACGCCACATCACCTCTACAGTCAGAGTTTAATTCCATACCTACATTCCACTGCATGCCAGTTCAACACATAAGAACCCGTAAATGAGACTACCAATCATGACAGCATAAGCTGAACCAATCACTAATCTGATGTCAACACCTGGTCTCCGACCCATGCTTATTCATCAATAATAAAGATGATGCATTTATACATCACATCAAAGCATCTTTCACAAAAGACTACCAGATTCTACCTGGAAGTGATCTACTATTACTGTAAATATGATGCTTGCTTACGCATATTTCCTCGAAAGAAATGCCCTCCTCTTGTTTATTGTATGCGAAAAAGAAGGCAAAATATACAAAGAGAGAGTGTGGCAAACAAGTTATAAGATTGCGCGATGCTGCTTACGTAAAGATGCCATCAATTAGAGCGGTTATTAATAGCTTGATACACTGTATAAAGGTTGGCTTGCGAGTTGCACACATACTTATACACACACCATATCAAACTGTCATTTCTGCAGCATTAATATTTCATTCGTATTGCATAAAGCTCTCCAGTTGATGATGTATAAAAAACCGGCATAATAAGTACTTTAGGGAGATGCAATGCGAAACAAACACAGCATACCTAAATGCAGGCTCAATTCCTCAGCTATTTCTAAAATTAACAATTATTAGCATGTCATTCACTGAACTGTTATTTTTTTTGTTTTATTTTCAACCTGTAAGCACATTAAAAACATGCTCACGGGTTATGGAAATGTCAAAAGCCATATTTACTTGATTATTATATTTTCAGTGAATGCACAAGTTTTTGAAAAGGTTATTTTTAGAAATTTATAATACTTGGAAATGTTGACAGAAAAATGTTTTTAATTACTATTTTCTGAGAAATTTTAAATTGTGAGGAATGCTTCTTGAATGACAACAAATGTTTTAGTCAACCGTTCCCTATTCCTTTTCACCTGTAGAACTTGTACACATTTAACTCCCATTTAAATGGAAGCTTTAAAATAAAACAATAATGCTTTCACTTATTAGAGAGCTTTATGTTAGATTTAAATAAAATCAAGACATTTGTTCCAATTATGTTACAGAATAATGATTAGTATCATTTGGTTGATTTTCACTTATTAGAGAGTTTTATTTTAGATTTAAATAAAATCAAGACATTTGTTCCAATTATGTTACAGAATAATGATTTAGTATCATTTGGTTGATTTAAAATCAATTATGAGTAACATTCAGAAAAAACAATAAACCACAAAAAAGGATGATGTTGTAAATTATTCTAACCATTTTACACCCTTTCAAACCGCTCACAAATCACAACATTACTATTACATCGTTCATTAAAATCTTACCAATATTGCTAAATTATTGTTTCCTATAATACAATTTACAAATAAATGAGTGGGCGAGTATATGTATGACCTTTTCTACATCCCTCGACTTCATCTTTGACGAAATAATTATATTCTGAAACTAAAATAGAAATAATAGAAAGCATTGGTAGTATCGTGTTGCCCAATATGTATTTTGATATTTAGTGGAACTCCTTTAACACAAAATCATTTTTGTGATATGATTTTAAAAACAATATATTTTGTGAAATGATTAAAATCTATTTTGTGATATGATTTTGTGTTATCCAATTAATATAAAATATCACAGAACATGTTTATTTATAATTACCCTTATAACACAAAGAATTAATGTATGAGGATTTGTGTTAACAGATTTTGTTGTAAATACAAATGAGGTCCTTCGTATAGATTTTGCACTATTCTCTAGTAGACACTCAGTTACAACATTTTAAAAGAAAAATAGCTTTTATAACATTAACAGATTCAAAAAATGATCAATCGAGGAACCAATCATTAATACTCAATTAGCAGAAAATAAATTTTAGCCCTTAGGCTCACTAACAAATTTCTGTTTTACACTTATAATATTTCAGAAAACCAAATTCCTAATAGCAAAAAATAAATCCCTGAATTTGTGTCAAAGAGCTACACAATACCACAAATGCTACAAATAATATACAGGAAAAAAGCGATGAAATTGATTGATAATTGAACGACTTTAGCAACACACCGCAGGTGCATTGTTTTAAATCAATGCCAATTCTATTTTTGTCAATTTGTTGATTTTTACAAATTAAATGGTTTGCTCTGTATCTAAAACTCAAATTTGTTAATTTGCAAGTTCTCAGTGTAAGTTAAATTTCCAAGTAAAATTAAAAATACTGGAATACTAGATCCCTGGTTGAGCAGTGGTGGATCTAGGATCTGAATGGTTGTTTCATGGTGATGGAGAGGGTTTTGCACCACAAATTGTCCAAATTAGGTTGAGTTTGCAGGATCAGACATATTCAGATTAAGGCTAATTGCTTATCTTATGCTTTTTGGATTTTGTTAGATACAGACTATTTAGAGTTCTGGATATTTTGTGATCCATTTCTATTTCAAATGTGAGTGTGTTCCCCCGAAAAGCCGTTCAACAGATATAGTCTGACCGCTAGTGCAATATATAGGAAGTATTGAGTTAAGAATAGAGGAAGAACTCGGATCATATAGGGCCACCTGGCTGGCTAAATTATGATCTGAATTCAACCTGAAGAAAAGATCTGCTATTTCTCCAGATTGTAGTCCTTAGTCCTGTGAAATGTTTCACGATTCTGGTCCCCTGTCGGTCCCCTCTCAGTAACCCTCCTCTGTTTTTGCTTTCCTGACACCAAACAAAATATCTACATAAAAAGTTAACAAGTGCATACAAATTTATTGTTTGTTTTGGCTAAAATTAAATCAAACATCCTTTAACCAGATCTTTAGGAACTTGCAAAGGGGTTTTCGACCTTGTTAAAGAGCCTTCCATCCCACCTTAAATTGATTATAACAATTATAACTTAAAATAATATTGTGGGAGGGATATAGCATTCAAAATACAATAAAATCAAAGAAATATTTCCAAATAAAGTTTATATTAAATGACGTCATCTTCCTCAAAACAGGTCACTGTATGAAATGGCGTCATTATGACATCATGATACGAATAACCTTAAAACTAGATAGTATCCTTTTCACAAATAGGCCACAGTCGGTATAAATGTCGTCATTATGACATCATATTGCATCGGGCTATCTGATAATGTTTATCCCATCAAAACATACCTTTGCACAAAACAAGACTGTTTCCAGGATGACCCCTAAACAAACATACACAATTTATAAATATCACATTTTCATTTAAAAGGCAACTCAAAAATAGTTCATCTGATATATGCAGAGGACACAGTGTATAAGAACACCGCCATATTGCAAAATGCTAGAAAACTTGGCTCAATCCCAGAATACATTGCATGGACTTGGCAGTAAATAGACAGAATTCCAAAAATAGTTTAGCAACTATGGAACATTATAAGGCTGGCACACGATCCAATAGCAATGCATGATGGTATATCGTGAATTTGCAGCTTTCCTACTGAATCATATCTCAGGAAGGCAATATCAAAGCTTAACACATCCTGTTTGGCTTGGCCAATGGCTACTTTTATGAATCTATTCCGATCGTACACCTATTGACACATAATTATAAAAACTTGTGAATTAATTGGTACAACGATCTAGAATGTTGACTGAAAATGTTTGGAAACTTAGACCTTTGAACCATATGCAGGGCTTATTGCACGCATCTTAAACTTGACACATGACAGTTTCAAAAATACACAAAGAACCCAATATTGCACATTTTGGTGGTTTCATATGAATTGTGAATGGTGAAAACAATGACCAAGTAAAAAAGTTTTAAAATAAGATGTCTATAGGAGAACTGTTAACATTACTAATTTGACTATTGTCAAAAATGATACCAACAAAATTAACAAAATAGCATTGATGGGCACCCTGGGGAAAACCCTCGCTTATCATTAGAAGATGTCTATGGGAAAATAGTCATATATATCATATAAATTTTAAATGAATTAAAACAATTTAAGATACATTTTTCAAATTTCAAAATACAAAAGTTATGTCAAGACATTTTTAGCAATACTTTTGAAGCCAAGCGACTACTCACCTCTTTAGAATTTGTCCTGGCCAGCAATGTTTTGTTTGGCCTATCAGTGATATCACTACAACAATGTCACCTTACATTCCAATGGCCTAAGGTGGGCTCCCCATGACCCTATGACTCTACTCACTGAACACAAATGAGATATCAAAGGTGTATTTCTCCTATAGCGATTTACACAGATATTGCTTACCATTTATTGCTTACTTTAAGGTCAATATGTATCAATATGAATCAATATTCTACAATTGGCTTCTCATTTTATGACCTTTATAATTTGAAATTTATGAATTAATCATTCATGGCCATTTTATAAGGTTACCAAAAGGACACAATGTCAAATTTGAGATGGAGGTCATGACCTTGTGACATCACAGGAAGTACATACATGTGTGATGAATCTTTATTGTTGTGACATTTCTCCAACTGAAGGAGAGCATTGATTTTGATTTTTTGTGTGCTCCAATCACTTTTTTTTCACTCACAAAATAACTTCAAATTGGAGATTTTGATACAACATAAAAGCGCATATTTTTCTCATAACCCCTGTAGATTTTCACACCTATATTAAAGGGGCAATTCATGATCAACTTTTGACCCTCAAGGTCACCTCTATCAAATTTGATTTTTTTAGCTTATAAGAATTCTCAAGTGGTATATGTTACGATCCCCAAACCATTCTTTCATATGTGCTTGCATTTTTGAGAAAAGTGAGAAAATGTGTCATTTTCTAATTATTGTCGGGGCCCCGACAGTAATTACAACACAGTAGTCTATGGGGATTTTCAAAATGCTGAATAGCTTGTAACTTGGAAACGAACAATC
Source organism: Ophiothrix spiculata (assembly GCA_000969725.1). NCBI lineage: Eukaryota > Metazoa > Echinodermata > Ophiuroidea > Amphilepidida > Ophiotrichidae > Ophiothrix > Ophiothrix spiculata. Next base: position 10,870 of record JXSR01S027576.1, on the reverse strand, counting down.
AAGTGAAATTTTCAGAATATATTGATGTTGTACTCTTCTTTTTATTTAGCTAGAAAAAAGGCCACAACAAAATCATGAATTGCACCTTTAAGTTTTGTTGAAGATATATCGTCAAAAAAGTGCTGAATTATTGGAATATTTTGTAACAAAAATTAATATCCTATACGATCTATGGGTGTTTCTCGGACATATTTTTTGCCTGTAGCATTAATTTGGCTCAAAGTATATGAATGGAACTTTACGAGTGCTTTATATTGGTGACGACCCTTCATTCAAATATGGAAAAAGAGTATGTTAATTTTTTCACCAGATCAGAATACCTACCTTTAAGAATGAAAATCTTGATATATAATAGAGTTTATTTTCTTCCAAATGGTATAAAATGTCAATACTACACCTGATTTTGTACCAGTGCTAATTAAATTCATAACCCCATATCATGTTGGGTCAAAGGTCATAACAACTGAATGTGCATAGGTCAATTTCATAATGCTCACACAAAATATGACTCAATCAAAAACAAAATAAAGCAAGACAAACAAAACACAAACAACAATCACTTGAAAGATCTCCATAGGAATAATGTTGTCCTTATTTTTTTATTGTAACAGGTTGTATAAAAAT
>JXSR01S027574.1:10114-20551 GCA_000969725.1 Ophiothrix spiculata | reverse complement strand
GAGGTGACCCTGGTCCCTTCACCTAAGTTTAATGTAAATCGGTCATTGTATGCCAGAGTTATGAGACATCAAAGTGTTGCCAGAAGAAGAAGGAAAGAAAGAAAGAAGCAAGAAACACGTGAAAAACAATACCCTGCCAAAATCTTTGGCAGGGTAATTATCTTAAATTGGGAAAGACAATGTAAACTGCTTCTGTTTGTAGACTCTCTCAACTCGTTAGCAACCTATTTCCTACAACATACTATTATGCTTTTGCATGATTTTAATAAAGTCTACTCACATTTTTATTGTCTTAGATTGATACTTGTGCAATGATTGAAGCAAAACGTACTTGTGCAAATTGATGTACTATTTGAACATCAATTGTGCATGTGGTGCGCAAGGTTTCATTATATATACTGGTCTACTTACCGAAGTGCGTGTGCGTTGACGAGCGACTTAAACGCGTAGGTGTAACACAAAAGCGGAAACATGTATGTGCAGTTGAATATGCAATGTGAATCCGCATCTGGTTGACTACGTCATTGTGGGTACAATCTGTACTCTTGGAATATACATGGATGCACATTCCAAGAAGCACTTTTGGAGTTTTCCCCAATATCGATTCAACATTAATGTTGTATAAAAATTACTGAGCGTGAAAGTATTCATATTTACAGTACGAGCTATTACTAAACTTCATACACCCTTTAACCAAAGCTGTGATATTTCTTTTCAGAATTCTGGCTATTACTGGGGCTTTGCAGCGTTTGTAGCTTATTTTGTCAACCATCCACTTTACACACCACCAGGTAAGAAATATCAGACACACCACCACCTACTCTACATTGTGCTACACCACATAAGTTGATTTCAAGATTTTATCTAATTAAATCATCCATCTAGAAAGAAAATGCTATCTTTGTGTTGCTTTATAGATAAATAAGCTGTTTAGATCATTATTCTCTATCTGTAGAGGACTATCAGGTCTTGAAATCTTCTGATCTTGGGATTGCTATTAGGCCAAGAAAAAAAATTGTTGTGTTGCCCTCAACTGGAATTTCTGAAAAATTGAGTCGGTTCGGTCGTAAAATAATTTTTGTTTTTAATCTTTCCTTAAAAACACCCAATCTGAGCAAAATTGGGTGCTTTCCCGACCCTTTTTTTTAAATTTATGAATTTGTTTTGCCTTATGCAGATACAGCCTTGTGGCTCTCAATCCTCGATATTGTTCTTGGAGAATATGGCTTAATTTTGGCAATTTAGTTCTCATCTTTTGCCACTGTAGCCTAAATTTTATTGGCAATCAGGTCATGGTCATATGTGAATTTTGTTGTCCATCCAAAAGTTTATCAAAAATTTGATGCTCCTTGTCTCCTTGTTTCCTTGGGCAAGAAACTTTACTCTACTTGCTCCGTGCTTCGGAAGTCACGTAAAGCCGTTGGTCCCCTGTACGAAGAGACTCCTTCAGGGGGTATACATACATGTCATCCAAGTACTTGTAAATTGATTGATTGATTGTCATAGCTGTCAAATTCCTGGCTTTTGTTTTTATTCAAAGTGTGTCAATTACATACTTGCCAACTGTTCCTATTTAAGAGGAACGGTCCTGTTTTTGGCATAAGAAAAAGGTAATTTTTACCAATCCGTTCCTCTTTTTGTAAAACTCGCCCTATAGTAAAGTATATGAAAATGGGAAATGTTCCTCTTTTTGGACAAAAATGTGCCAGTTTGTCCCTCTTTCCAGTTTTCAAATGTTGGCAAGTATGCAATTATCACCAGATAAGGATCACCACTAATCAGTAAATATTGATTTATCACCTTCTTTCATTTTAAGTACTTCAAAGTCACCAAAGTATCAAAAAAAATTCTCCCATGAACATTGGATCCATTAGGCTGTCTGTCCAAACCAGTGGTCCGTGTAAGGTTTTTGAGCTTGCTCCAATTCAAGCCATTTTGACAAAGTTGAAGATGTGCTTGTGTCCAAATGACTAGCTGAGGCTGAAAATTAGTGAAATAAGCTCGAAAATACATCTTTCTTCCACATTTTCAAAACCTTTTGCATCAATTTTCAACACAATTATGACCTTTGGGAATATGTGTCCAAAGATATTTGCTAAATTAAGAGATATATCCATTCACATTTAATTCATAACTGAAAGAATAATGATGAATTGGTACCCGATGAGCGTAAGCGAGGGTATGCCATGAAACTGTCAGTAACGGCTGCCTTTCCAGAGGTCTATACAGTGCAACCTCTTTTATCCGGACATGATGGGACCAAACAATGGCCGGATAAGTGAAAAATTCGGATCAGAGAATTATGTGTAAATCTGCCTAATAACATATAAGTCTTTAATTGTGCAACCTAAAATAATTCAATGAGAAGTGGTATAATGTGTGAATAACCTTTGTAAGCACTTTTTGATGGTAAAAATTACAAAAATGTCCTTCGATTGCATTAAATCATGATAATATGCAATGACAAAACATGTTTTCCTTTGAAATTATTCAGCCGGATAACAGAGTAATCCGTATAAAGGAGGTTCGGATAAAAGAGGTTGCACTGTACTTTGAAATTTGTAACTGAAAGAATATCATTTCAATATCATTTCCTTCTGGAGGGACATTTGTTCACCTGCTTCACAATACCATTGATATTAAATTTTTATACCGTTTGTTTATTTCCAGCATATGGAGATTTACAGGTCTATGGAGGGCTAGCTGCATTTCTTGTAAGTACTTTTCATCATATAGCCAGGCAACAATTGAGGAAAAAAGTGTTTGAATTTGTTTTTCTATATCGCAACAATTTTTAAAGGCTTCCCCACTTCCTTATTTGATGTTGATAAAAGTACAAGTTCCATCAATTTATCCAACTTTCAAACAGGAGTGGAGTTGTAGGGGTAAGGGGAGAGGGTTTTTATCATCATCACTTTGAACATCACTTGCAATAATTGCTACTCAAGTGAACTGTTGAACGAAGCCAAAATGACTTGCCCATTCCAGCGATTTTTTCCTGAATTGTAGGCCGTCTGTGAGGTCTGCACGCATATACTGAAGCAGAGTCCTACATGTATGTTGTGCCATTCGCAGTAAACAGAAGTGTGCAATTTGTGATGTTTGTTTTCACTGGGATTCCTTGGGTTCCCCGGCCAGGTTTGTTTTCACCTTGGTGAAGATATGTGACTTTATCCCTCTCTGGCTATAATAGTTGCAATATGTAGATCATAAATATGTGGCGTTATTGTACTGTACTTTAATGCTGTATGCAGTAACTTATCAGTGACAGAACTAACATGTTCATTGACTTGACACATCTTTTAAGATACGATTAATGACCAATTATTCACCATAGGAATGTTAGTACAGATCAACTTCCTGAATATATGGAGAATTTGGCTTAATTTTGGCAATTTAGTTCTCATCTTTTGCCACTGTAGCCTAAATTTTATTGGCAATCAGGTCATGGTCATATGTGAATTTTGTTGTCCATCCAAAAGTTTATCAAAAGATGCTCCTTGTTTCCTTGGGCAAGAAACTTTACTCTACTTGCTCCGTGCTTCGGAAGTCATGTAAAGCCGTTGGTCCCCTGTACGAATAGACTCCTTCAAGGGGTATACATGCATGTCATCCAAGTACTTGTAAATTGATTGATTGATTGATTGTCATAGCTGTCAAATTCCTGGCTTTTGTTTTTATTCAAAGTGTGTCAATTATCACCAGATAAGGATCACCACTAATCAGTAAATATTGATTTATCACCTTCTTTAATTTTAAGTACTTCAAAGTCACCAAAGTATCAAAAAGAATTCTCCCATGAACATTGGATCCATTAGGCTGTCTGTCCAAACCAGTGGTCCGTGTAAGGTTTTTGAGCTTGCTCCAATTCAAGCCATTTTGACAAAGTTGAAGATGTGCTTGTGTCCAAATGACTAGCTGAGGCTGAAAATTAGTGAAATGAGCTCGAAAATACATCTTTCTTCCACATTTTCAAAACCTTTTGCATCAATTTTCAACACAATTATGACCTTTGGGAATATGTGTCTAAAGATATTTGCTAAATTAAGAGATATATCCATTCACATTTAATTCATAACTGAAAGAATAATGATGAATTGGTACCCGATGAGCGTAAGCGAGGGTATGCCATTAAACTGTCAGTAACGGCTGCCTTTCCAGAGGTCTATACAGTGCAACCTCTTTTATCCGGACATGATGGGACCAAACAATGGCCGGATAAGTGAAAAATTCGGATAAGAGAATTATGTGTAAATCTGCCTAATAACATATAAGTCTTTAATTGTGCAACATAAAATAATTCAATGAGAAGTGGTATAATGTGTGAATAACCTTTGTAAGCACTTTTTGATGGTAAAAATTACAAAAATGTCCTTCGATTGCATTAAATCATGATAATATGCAATGACAAAACATGTTTTCCTTTGAAATAATTCAGCCGGATAACAGAGTAATCCGTATAAAGGAGGTTCGGATAAAAGAGGTTGCACTGTACTTTGAAATTTGTAACTGAAAGAATATCATTTCAATATCATTTCCTTCTGGAGGGACATTTGTTCACCTGCTTCACAATACCATTGATATTAAATTTTTATACCGTTTGTTTATTTCCAGCATATGGAGATTTACAGGTCTATGGAGGGCTAGCTGCATTTCTTGTAAGTACTTTTCATCATATAGCCAGGCAACAATTGAGGAAAAAAGTGTTTGAATTTGTTGTTCTATATCGCAACAATTTTTAAAGGCTTCCCCACTTCCTTATTTGATGTTGATAAAAGTACAAGTTCCATCAATTTATCCAACTTTCAAACAGGAGTGGAGTTGTAGGGGTAAGGGGAGAGGGTTTTTATCATCATCACTTTGAACATCACTTGCAATAATTGCTACTCAAGTGAACTGTTGAACGAAGCCAAAATGACTTGCCCATTCCAGCGATTTTTTCCTGAATTGTAGGCCGTCTGTGAGGTCTGCACGCATATACTGAAGCAGAGTCCTACATGTATGTTGTGCCATTCGCAGTAAACAGAAGTGTGCAATTTGTGATGTTTGTTTTCACTGGGATTCCTTGGGTTCCCCGGCCAGGTTTGTTTTCACCTTGGTGAAGATATGTGACTTTATCCCTCTCTGGCTATAATAGTTGCAATATGTAGATCATAGATATGTGGCGTTATTGTACTGTACTTTAATGCTGTATGCAGTAACTTATCAGTGACAGAACTAACATGTTCATTGACTTGACACATCTTTTAAGATACGATTAATGACCAATTATTCACCATAGGAATGTTAGTACAGATCAACTTCCTGAATATAAATCCAGAAAATATCTGGTGATAATTCCTATTAATAAGGCAGGACTGCAATTTCAGTTGATATTCATATGATATTCATATCAAAGAGGTTCCACATACCACTACATAACAAGTTCTCAGCGTAAGTCTGTAGCGGTGACACTTAGTGGTCATCGCTAATTGCGTAATAGTATTGCAGTCTTACCGTATATACGTACCTACATAATAACTTGATCTGTGGTCGATTTCACTAACGTTAAAATGCATCGTTAACCCATCGTAAGACCAAAACCCATTGTTAGCTATAACACCTCTTGACCCCACGCAACGTTAACAAAGGGTTAGATTTTTCTAATGCTTAATTCATATACCGGTGAACACTTACGAAGGGTTTTCACGTCTTTGTGAAGTCTAGTTGCAGTTACAAGCTGAATCCTTCGTAAGCTACGATAGCTACGATGCATCTTAATGTTAGTGAAATCGACCTCTGGTCTGGTGTGATTGTTTCTATTTACACCAACCATTGCACGGTCATTATCACATTATAGTGACTTCTCTTTATGACATGCTTGCAAATATTATCCGCTTGTATTCAATTTCCAGGATTTTCTGGAAATTTTGATCTGAATCTGTTTACATCCCTGTAGGTAGACTATTTGATATTTTATTTTCAGATATTAACTGGGTATTTCATCTTTCATTTTCAACAGTTCAATGAATTTGGCAACCTGTGTATTCATGTAGCCTTAAGAAACCTACGTCCAGCCGGATCAAAAGAAAGACGTATTCCGTTCCCGACCGCAAACCCAATGACGCAACTATTCAGCTTCGTTAGTTGTCCTAATTACACTTATGAGTTTGGTTCTTGGATAAGTTTTAGCATCATGACACAATGTTTACCTGGTAAGTGAGATAAAGAACTGGAGGGGGAGGGGTGACAAATCTGCGCCAAGCAAAATCAAAGAGAGGCATAATCTGTACCCGACTGCCAACCCCATGACGCAACTCTTCAGCTTCGTTAGTTGTCCTAATTACACTTATGAGTTTGGTTCTTGGATAAGTTTTAGCATCATGACACAATGTTTACCTGGTAAGTGAGATAAGAGACCGAGGGAATCTGCGTCAAGCAAGATCAAAAGAGAGAGAGAGGTACTCCGTAGCCGACCTCTAACCCCTTGACTTAAATATTTGCTGTCCTAACTACACTTATGAGAGGTACTCTGTAGCCGACCTCTAACCCCTTGACTTAACTATTTGCTGTCCTAACTACACTTATGAGTTTGGTGCCTTGGTAAGTTTTAGTGTCAAGACCCAGTTTTACCCAGTAAGTGAGTTACCCGAGGCTGGGGGGTTGTGTGTCAAGCAAGATCAATGAGAGAGACGTATTCCATACCCGATTGCCAACCCCATGACGCAACTATTCAGCTTCGTTAGTTGTCCTAATTACACTTATGAGTTTGGTTCTTGGATAAGTTTTGGCATTATGACTCAGTTTTTACTTGGTAAGTGAAATAAGGTCCAAGCGGGGTGATCTATGCCAAGCTGGATCTACAGAGAGACGTAGTCCGTAACCCTTTGACCATGCAGTGTTCCTACCAAGGCCATATGGCGTGTCATTGGCGCAGTAGAAGGAGAAATTGATGCAACAGGTTTCTGAAAATGTCTGAGGAAGATACTATTTCTTTTCTTAATTATTTAGCCAATTTTTAGCCTCAGCTTGTGGTCTTGGCGTAAGCCCTTATTAGACTTTGTCAAAATTATTCAAATTATTATTCAAAATTATTCGTATTGACGCAACCTCAAAATCCTTAGTGAGGACACTCTCTTTGACACAACTATTTAGCATTATTAGCTGGTCTAATTCTGAGTTTGGTCCCTGGGTTAGTGTCATGACTCAGTGCATGAGATAGAATGTCCTAACTGTGGGTGAGGGCACACTCAATTTATGTGTTTTGTTAACTCTAAACTCCCAGTCATAAAGAAAAGAAAGAAAGAATTCTTTGGGCGTATTGCCAAGGATAACCCAAGAAAGCCTCTAATGAAGCTTATGTCCATTGGGGTCCAAGATCTTTCTTTAATTAAATCAGTTTTGGATGTAGGAGGAAGACCGGAGTACCCGGAGAAGAACCTGCGGAAGCGAGCATGGACTGAAAACCAAATGCACATACACCGCCAGGACCGGGAATCGAACCCGGGACTCAGGGTGCAAAGCGAGGGAAATACCGCTGCGCTAACCCGCTTCCCATTTATCCTTTGTTTGATACCAACTTTGATTCCAAGAATCAATGTTAGTCTAAAGAAAAAGACCAATTTTGTCTACCTGAACATTTCATTTTCAACTGTTTTATTTTTTCCATCTTTTATTTTCAGCCTTGCTCTTCACGATCGCAGGCATGTATCAGATGACCATGTGGGCGATGGGCAAACATCGCAATTATAAACGCGAATTCAAGAACTATCCACGTGGGCGCAAGAGCATCATTCCATTCCTGATTTAGGTATCAGCTACAAAGTGTGTTTGTATCACCAAATTCATTCAAATGTGAAGGAGACATTGATTATGAGCTGTGATTAAGACTTAAGGCGTTGGAGCACAATTAGGCCACAACTTTGTGCGGCCGGCCGCAACCTGGCCACAGGCCTCATTTCCCAAGATGGCGATCATAGGCTTGATATGATGTCAAAACTTATAATAAATATTTTACAATAATTTGAGTTCAAAAAATCAAGTCTACGGTCACCATTTTGGAAAATAAAGGCTGTGGCCACGTTGTGGCTGGCTGCATAAAGTAGTGGCCTAATTGTGCTCCAACGCCTAAGAGTTGACTTGATAACGGACTATGTACTCAAGGGCGCAAATTTTGTGATTTAGGTATCGGCTACAAAGTGTGTTTGTATCACCAAATTCATTCAAAATGTGAAGAAGACATGATTATGAGCTGTGATTAAGACTTAAAGGAGCTTGGTCGGAATTTGGTAAAATTGAGTTCTCAGTGTCATATGAAAAATGAGCTGAATCCGTCAAACCGTTTTGATTTTATGGGCAATTTTGTATATCAGAACCGCCTATACGTTATTGTGTAAAATTAATTATGGTTACCATAATTAGACACCTTTTAATGTATAACTCCAAAATTGAATATAACTCGGCCAAGAAATTTCACATGGGTTATGAGAAAAATATTAGCAATATTTTGGTAACACAATCTCAACAAGTTTGAAAAAAGTTGAAGCAATCGGACTATAATATGCTCCTTTAAGTGAGTTGACTTGATAATGGGCTATGTGCCCAGGGGTGGAAAATTTTGTGATTTGGGTACAAATGTCAACCGAGTGGTTTTTGTATCACAATTATATTCAAAATGTGAAGAAGACATTGATTTTGAGCTATGATTAAAAGACTTACACAATTTAACTCCATGATTTACTATGTGCCCAAGGGCCTGCCAAGGGCAGAAATTCCGTGATTTTGGGTACAAATATGTCACCCACGTGGTTTTTGTATCTCAATTATATTCAAAATGTGAAGACCTTGATTTTGAGCTATGATTAAGACTTAAGCGAGTTGAGTCCATGATTGACTATGTGCCCAAGGGCAGAAATTTCTTGATTTGGGTACAAAAGTCGACCAAGTTTTGTATCTCAATTATATTCAAAATGTGAAGACATTGATTTTGAGCTATGATTAAAACTTGAATGAGTTGACTTGAAAATAAACTATGTACACAAGGGGGTAATTTTGTGATGGGGTACAAATGTTGACCAAAAATGTTTTTGTATCTCAGTTATATTCAAAATGTGAAGAAGACATTTATTAATTGATTTTAAGCAATGATTAAGACTTAAGTGAGTTGACTTGATAATGGACTATGTGCCCAAGGATGGAAATATCGTGATTTGGGTACAAATGTCAACCAAGTGGTTTTTGTCTCGCCTGAAAATTTTTCAGAAGAGATATACCATTCCTTAAAACCGTCCGCCGTCCACATTTCTTGTCCGGAGCAAATCTCGGAAACCGTATGCCCTATGTTGATGATATTTGGTGAGTGGGTAGGGTTGGAGCTGAACTGGCGCTGCGTACAATTTGAACGCAAACTATGCATATAAAGTACCTAATTTGCATAATTTATGCGTGATTTGGTATTTTAAGTATATCTCCTAAACCGTAAGGGCTATGGTAATGAAACTTGGTGACATGAAGGGGTTCGGGATCAGCACACGCGCCGCGCCTTTTTGGGGGGTGCGGGGAAGGTCATTCAAGGTCAAAAGGTCATTTGAGGTCAAATTTTTAAAATTGTTCAAAAAGTTGACCTGAGGTCATCCGAGGTCATTTTGAGGTCAAGCTCATAACTCATTAACCCCTGACCCCACATGGATTAAACTTAGACCATAGAAAGTACTTTACCCAAGGTCAAGGTCAGTCAAGGTCGAAAGGTCATCTGAGGTCAAATTTCCAAAATTGTTCAAAAAGTTGACATGAGGTCATCCGAGGTCATTTTGAGGTCAAGCTCATAACTCATGAACACCTGACCCCACATGGATTAAACTTAGACCATAGAAAGTACTTGACCCAACGTCAAGGTCAAAAGGTCATCTGGGGTCAAATTTCCAAAATTGTTCAAAAAGTTGACCTGAAGTCATCCAAGGTCATTTTGAGGTCAAAGTCATAACTCATGAACCCCTGACTTAGACCATAGTGCTTGTTTACCAAATCTGAGGGAATTAACACGCACTGAATAATTATGTAGCAATCAATTAAGAAAGCGCTCAATACGCATACCCTACTCCTACCCTATCCTATTCCACCTCACAACTGAATGATTAAGAAGGCGGTCAATTCAGTAGGCGGTTGATACGCAGGCGAGACTACTGGTTCGCGAACCATCTTGTTGTATCTTAATTATATTCAAAATGTGAAGAAGACATATTGAGCTATGATTAAGACTAAAATGAGAAGACTTCATAGTGGACTATCTTGAACTTGTGGTGCTTAATTAGGTGTTTTTGTATTTCAATTTGATTCAAAATGTGAAAAAAAAGGATTTTCAGCCGTGAATTAAGACTTAAATGAGAAGACTTGATTATGGACTATCCTGTACTTGTGGGGATTAATTAGGCGTTTTTTGTATTTTAATTTAATTCAAAA
>JXSR01S027569.1:119427-135496 GCA_000969725.1 Ophiothrix spiculata | reverse complement strand
TTCTTACGGGAATTCACCGTTGAAAAATACTGGTTTTCTACCGTAAAAATACGGTCATTTCTTAGAGTGTGGGTACAAATGTGGAGATTTTTTTCAAATAAGGAAATTCATTCTGATCTGAAACGTTACTGTCAATTTGAAGAATTGCGATCTGTAGAAATTGAGAGAGTTTGTTTAACCTTTTTCATTTTATGAATCACAAGTAGAATTAAATCAAGTTGTAAAGAGGAAATGTGGAAATGAAGAATGATTGATCTAAAATTTACCTTCATCGTTAACTTTTACCTATTGCGGGTGACACTCGGTAAAATAGCGCTATTAGTTATTATATTGCGCAGTCATTCGACACGATATACATGTAAGCATGAGTCAGATTCAGCCTTATATGTATTAACTTATATAATGTTAATACACTCTAAGAAATGACCGTATTTTTACGGTAGAAAACCGGTATTCTTTAACGGTGAATTCCCGTAAGAAAATATTTACGGATGAAATGTAAATTTTTACGTCTTTTACGGGATTTTACCGTAAATGTGTGGAAAAAACGGGGAAGTTCCGTAAATTTTTAGCAAAAAAGACAATTTGACACCACAGAAAATATATACTAAATATAAGACATTTAGCTGACATTTTAACAACGTTTCCAAGCGTTTTTATTCTTACTAAATATAAGATATATATTTGTAGTTATTGTACTAAGGCTGCATATTTTCCCTTGGTGTGGCCAGTAAAATACCGTATATTAATTTACGGCAAAGTTGTAAATTTTACGGTAAAGTGTTGGCAACAAAATTGCCAGTGATTTTATCGTAAAATTTACGGGAAATTTCTAAAATACCGTAGAATAATTTACGGCAAGTTGTAAATTTTACGGTAAAGTGTTGGCAACAAAATTGCCAGTGATTTTACCGTAAAATTTACGGGAAATTTCTTAGAGTGTACGATTTGATTTGAAGTGTATCAAAAAAGTTCTGTGCACGTGCTTAATACCAAATGTGACGATTCAAGATTTTAATCTTGAATCGTCACATTTTAATTTTGACGATTCAAGATTTTAATCTTAAATCGTCTCAAATACTACTTTTCCATTTTGTTAGTCAAACTGTAAGCATTTCAAATATGTCCTGGAATTTCATCAAACTTTATTGTCTTGCTAACTGAAATGTGTTTGTCTCTTCAAACTCCTTCAACATATGCCTCAGCCCCGGGACCTCAGCAGTTCTATTCTATATATCCTGCTTTATTTCCTTTGAAACAGAAAAGAGTAATGTAGTGACTTAGCAGTTTCAAAGAAATGAGAAAATTTGTAAAAACATCTGTCAAGTTTCTCTGCATGCTATGACATATTTGATCATGTCGTATTTGTCTGCGCCGGTTATTAAAAGGTGTTCCGCTGGTTAATTAATTGCTTTTCAATGTCAAGGTCCGCTATGGGGCACACTAGTCCATGTAATAGTGAAAATAAAAATATTTCAATTGAGTTTTTATCTGTATGTATGTAATATATTTGATTTAATAAAATATTGCTTAGATATTTTGAAAAACAAAATGATATACTCGAGTGGATATTCTACGAGGATCCCGAATGCACACACATTTGTCGGGATAAAGGACTGAATTCGCTTCCTATTTTAGAAAGGCGGGCATTTCTTAAAATTTATGACGTCATTGTACATATGTGACGTCACAATTTGGTAGTGTATCCAGTCAAAAACAAAGGAGGCAACAATGCTATATCCCGGGAGCCATACCAGCTGCTGAGGACGCTGGTTGAGCAAACAGAAACGTTCCAGGTTAGCGATAAATTCGTCTAAATTTACTTCTTAAAATACAATTGTGTTTTGGAAATAGAAACTAACCCCAAAACACGTTTATTAATTTCAACCTTTCTCAAACATCCATCAAATTTAGGGTTTTTTTGGAATGTAACTAAGAGAATATTCAACTAAATTCAATAAAGTATGGTTACGTATTCAACATGCTGTCGTGAAAAAAAAGATGATCAAGTCTGATTACCATGTCAGTGACAATAAATCGTATCGTATTGAATGACAAATCGTACCTATTATGGAGTGGATTACATTGATAACAAAATGAACGTCTGTTGATAGCTGTCATGGAAACCTGAAACAAAAGCAACTCATTACGTAACAATAACCCCAAGCTACATCGGGTACGTAGGCCTATATAAAATTTATCCATGGAAAATATGAAATAATCTCCAAGGATTATAAAGCAGCGACGGAATGTATAATGTTTGAGCCTTAATACATGAAAACAAATGGACGTTAACTACTCGTAGAGAAGATTATTTTTTTCCATAATATATTTTTCGCAGTTTTCAGAAAGAAAAAAAAGAAAGTCATTTCTGCATAAAATACTTATTTTGTTCATAAAATCGTAACCTAATAACTTTTCTCAAATTTTGTACTTACAAATTATGTGCAAGTGTGAGCAAAATTTAATGCAAAGGTTTTCTCTGAGAACATTGTTTTGGAATTTTGACGGGATAGAACAGAAAAGAAAAATTGGCCGCCATTTTGAAACGATTCATCCGATTTCTCGATTTTTAAAGGGTATTTTGGTCCTTTTTATATTCCTTATCAATTATGAATGACCAGACTTTCAATTTAACTTAATCTTTTCACAGTATATTAGATATTTTAAAAAGTACGAATCTCATTAATTGTTATTGCTTCAAATTCGGTAAAATCTAGGCCTATGAATTTTGAAAATCTCTTTAAGATATAAGTTTAAGGTCATTTGTACTACACAAGTAAGCACTTTTAATAGCGTACTAAAAATAAAAACTGCTTATGAGTACCTTGTAGCATTAACACTCAGTTTGGCACAGAATGTCAGTATTTGGTCAATATTTCAACCACTTCACTACATCTTCTTCGCAAAAAGTCACTTCTAGAAATCAACATTAATGATAAAATTGAATACCCAAAGGTAAATAAGCCTTCCAAGTACGAGTGTTTTCTTTCACTTGTTTTTACTCATCACCCATTGCGCGCCACCTTGCCAACTGGGAATCGGTTTCATTCCTGTTCTATAGTTCCATTTACACAAGCAGCCCGTCGAGTTGAAACAGTTTCAAATAGTTCACAGGATGGCTTGTTTTGAAGGGTAAACATCTACTGCAAAGTCAAAAACAAGCACCATAATGCTAAACAGGCTTATTTCCGAGGGAATCGTGCGTGCTGGCACTTTCTGAATAAAGTAGAATATCTAATAGAATGATTTTACACCAAACTGGATTCGCAAGAACGGTGTACATTCCTGTCAGACTCAGGTCTGTGCTGAGTATGCTCTGTAGTGATGAATACAAATTCTAAGTTCTCAGGATAGAAGCTCAAACAATGATGCATTGCAGATAAACATCTTTATTGCGTTACTGTACTGATGTATCTTGTAACATGTGAAAGGTAAGACTTTTTTACACTTTTGTCATGTGACATATTTATATGATTAATACAAATCAAAGTTTTGATTTTTCTTACTTAAATTCTTCATATTGTCAGCTTTCGGTCATGATTTTTTATTTTTGATAATGTATCTTATGCTTTAATTTCTCCATTGTATTGTAAAATTTAAAATGATCTACACTGAAAACGTTAATCAAACAAAAAACATGTCTTATTTGATTAATTAAAATTAGTCATACAGAGTGATTTTTTCATAATTCATAAAAAACAATTTTGATGTTTAAAAAATAGTTTCCATCTCTAAATATTTAATTTGTAATTTGGTAATTATTAGTTAATTGATAAATGATACATTACATGACTAATTAGTAAATATCAAATGCTTCTTTAATTACTCAATTGACTAACTGAATGACGAATTAAATTACTTATTTCTGATAGATATTTACCATTAGTTAGTCCTTTGCGATGACAAATCATGAATTACATTAGTCATTTTGAGTAAATACAGTTAGTCCTGCGTCATTCAGTTAGTCAAAAGACTAATTAAAGATGCATTTGATATTCACTAATTAGTCATGTAATTTATCATTATTAATTATTAACTAATGATTAACTGATTACAAATATTTAGAGATGGAAACTATTTTTTAAACACCTAAAATTGTTTTTCAACATGTCAAAGACGTTTACAGCATTATTTCATGACTTACAGCATTAAATCACTCTGCATGACTAATTTCTAATGAGTCAAATAGACATGTTTTTTGACTAATTAACGTTTTCAGTGTAAAGGCCAGATTCTCTTTATCCGTTTGCAGTGCGGTTGCGGTGCGTTTTGCACAATATCAATAGTGATATTGAATCTCAACTTCAACTTGATACCATTCAATCATGTGCTTTAAATTATACGGACCAGTACCCTTACAGTTCAAAACGCACCGCAACCGCACCGCAAACAGATAAAAGTAATCTGACCTTAAGAGGTAGCCACACTGATAACTATTTGTAACTCTAAAATCTTCTAGTCATCCTTCCGTACTGAATCAGAATGAAAGTCCATCAAGTCCTGTATTTAACTAAAGAAAGTGTGATTGATGGCGATGGGTTCAAGCAAGAGAAGATATCTTGTGTATCCCATCATGCATTGCTTCTATGAGAAATTTTGTGTAGGAAGTCATGTGAGTAGTTAGTGTTGAAACATACCCAAAATGCAAGATTATAACAATTAACTTTGATTTAGAATCATTTCATCACTAACTACTCGCATCATTTCCTATACAAACAATTCGATATGAAGCAATGCATGATGGGATACACACGATATCTTCTCTTGGTTCAAGCAGCATGAGTCAATTCTGCATATTTCCTGAATATTTAAAATGGAATCTAGGTTTTGATCTAATTTTAACTTTATTTTACTAACTGTATGTTTGTAGAATAGATACGGGGATAACTCCAAATCAATATATTTTCCCAAGTAAATATTTTGTAATCATATTTGTTATGAGATTATTACAAGATCGGTCCCCGTTTTCATTACAATATTTCACTGTTTACTATTACACATGGTTATAAAATTTATGACTTTCTCAACATATTTTTTAATAAAATTATTTAGGCATTAACTTTATGATTAGAAATGTGTTGCCTGCTGATAAAAGTTCAATTATATTACTGTGCACTCGTGTATTCCAGAGCTATCCCTGACATTGAAAAATAATTAATTACTGGTGCAGACAAACACACTGCATGATCAAATATGTCATAGCATGCAGAGAAACTTTTACAGAATCTTCCAAATGGCCACATTTCTCTGAAACTGCTAAGTTATTTTATTTCCCGTTTTCTCTGTTAGAGAAACAAAGAATTGAAGTGAGGTTTATGATGAAGACATTTGAAACAGACAACTATTTTCTAGTTATGAAGGCACGAGAATTTTTTTATTTCTTGGCTGTTCACTGATGAAAAGCTATGAAATTTACTTTGGAACATTTTGCAACGAACAATAACTCTTAAATGTTGTCAGTTAGATTTACTGAAACAATTTGAAAAATTAATATGAAATCGATTTGTTTTATTTAATAAGTGTACTTAATTCCTTTAATTCAGAAAGCAAACAAATCTATTATAAAAATGGAAACAAAACTCCTTTGAATGTACGAGGGTCATTCAAAAAGTTCTACCTGTTGTTTCATAACTTTTGTTTTATTAAAGGTAGCTACTTGAAAATTGGCAAAAATATATCTAAGAATGTAATCTACATATGGTGAAACAATCATATCAATATCTTTTCTAGATTTTTGTAAGTTACCTAAAAGCCACAGTAAGGTTCGGGTACACCGGAAACGGGTGAAATATCTAATGGCATTGCACCTGAAACTATATGTGCAGCTAAGGGATGAATAACCATCTGTATTCCCAAAATTTATGAAAGTTACAGAACAAATTTGAAATGAAAGTGTACCTAACAGTCCAACAAATCATTTGTCACTGATAAAGTAAACTTGGTACTGATAAAAATTACCCAGAATCCCAATATTTGAAAGGATGTCTTGTACCCTTTCAGGTTACGAATATCAGCATTGTGTGTTTCTCTATAGCCCGACTTTTCCATGTGCGTTTTTATGTGAAAAACAACAATTGAAGGTACTACTCCACATTTTCTGTCAACAAATTGAATTTAGTTCCCCTTTTGATCAACTATGAAAATGTCATACAAAATAAAGCTTCGTAATGCCACCATTTCACATTTTGTTTTATTAAGGTCAATTTCTTCGTAAACTGTGTCCTTGGTGATTTTCATAATATTGCTGCAGGGGCGATTTGTTCATGTTATTGTTGTGATTGTGAATGACCATTATTTGCAGTTTTGGTCAGCTTTTTTAATCATCCCATGTTTTTTGCATGTTCATTCTTATGATTTATAAAATTTTCACTGAATAACAATAGTATATTCTATATTATGGCTTTTTTTAATTCACTGTACTTGAGCAATATTGCACATACTTTCACCGGTTTCCGGTGTATCAAACTTTACTGTGGTTCTTAGATCACCTGCAAAACTCTAGAAAAGGTATTATTACGATTTTTCATTATGTGTAGATGACATATGTAGTTATATTTTTGTCAATTTTCAATTTGCTACCTTTAATAGAACAGAAGTTATGATACAACAGGTAGAACTTTTTGAATGACCCTCGTATATTTCTACACCATATTGAGGTAAAAAAGTTAAACTTTATGGCAATTACATTTCAAAAAATATGAAGATGGGCCTTCAAACATGCATATTCATTTGGTTTGTCTTAAATCTATAGATATCTAATGATTATTCGCTGTTTTGAAAATTGAAGGGGTGGGTGCAATATAGTGGTAACCCTCATTTTGCACAAGTTACTTGTTTTGATTTGAATGATTTTTTGACTATGAAGATGAAAAATAGTTTTCGGAAAGTTTATTATGATAAAGTACATGGACGAATAAAGATATTTTGACACATTTTGGAGTCCCATGTGATTTCAATAAAACAAGCACTCACTTGTAAAATTGAGGGTTAGCACTATATTGTCCCGAGGTCTTGCACATTACAATTTCTAAGTTTCTAGAAACACTAGATGCCAAAGTTTTTTCTTTTTCAAAATGCTAGATCTAAGAGTACTTGATGCAAGGATTATGAATTCAGTAATTTCAGAAAAAATCCCGTGTTTTTAAATGATCTACGGCGCTGACTAAAATTCAGGGGCAATATAGTGCTAAGCCAATGTGTCTGATTTTTAAGCCACCCTTAGACTTTTGAACGGCTAGAACTTAGCAATAAAATGATTTTACTGAAAATAGTATACATTATGGAGATAATTAAACTCAACCAGAGATCTTTTGCCCAAAATTAATTGAAAAATGATGTAAAAACTTGTTTTAAATGCATCTGTTTCAAAATCAGAACAAAGGTGGTCGAAAAATAGGTGTGGGTTAGCACTATATTGCGCCTACCCCTTCAATTAATAGCTGTAGAATAAAATAGCTAAATATATGATCTGGACACGATGTTCATATATTGACTACTTGAGCGAATCACAAAATATGAATTTTAATGTTTATGACATGGTATACTTGCCTAATATCACAAACCTTTAAGATATTTCTTACTTCTTAATTATGCCTATAGTGAAAAACTGTTTTTCTTTGACTAATACAAATGCTGAATATAGAGCTAACAATGTCACCTGCAATGAGTAAAACTTGATGATAAATGTCAATTTGATAACGCAGTCTCCATTTCCACATTTCCTCTTTATAAATTGATTTAATTGTTTCTGTGATTCATAAATGGAAAAGGCTATATATTTTATTCCAATTTCAATTAACCAGTGTTATTTAAACTGACAGTACGTTTTAGTGATAAAAATAAATTTACATCTTTATCTCCACTTTGCTATATTTATGTTGAAAAGTGTGATATGATGATACACCCTACTCATCGTTTTCATTTGTTTTCATTGTTGAATTTTTCGAAATTAAAGACAGATGTCCACTGACTCTGCTTGCTAAATGCCAACATATTTCTTGGTAAAAGGCTCTTTTCCGAGCTTAAAACTTTGATCATACAAAAGTTAGTACATTCAGCAACGGAGCTTGAAAAACACCAGGATAGATTCATTTGTCAGAGCTAAAATCAATAAGGCCAAATTTTCATTTTATTGAGATTTTTTCTCTAGATTCCTTTTTAAATCACATTTTTTCTCACCAAAACAAATTCATGACCATGATTGTAATGAAATACCTCTTTACTGTGTTTGTGACCAAAATGTATGCTTGGTCTTTGAAAAAATTTATGCCAACATATGAAGCTCAAAACTTATTTATCTGCTGACATACCACAAAAACCTAAATTGGGAATAAAAAATGCATTCCGCATTAACTTTCAAGAAACTCGTGAGCTTTGAGACAAATTTTATTTATTTGGCCTAATCATGTCCAAACCACCAAGAGGAATCGGAAATCGCGGATAACCCTGAGAAAATTGGGATTACCCCCGTATACCTGTGATTTATGCTTGCAACGACGTATATTTTATAAATGAAATTTAAAGTTTAATCTACACAATCAAGATTATTAATTTAGGTAACGGAAGACTGCTTGATTGTTGGTTCTACCTTTTCCTAATCAAATTATCTTATACTGGGTTTATCCAATGTTCAATGATGATTTAAAATCAATATTCTTAATAGGTATTATTTTGGAATTTGCATGTATTGATGCAATCAACATCAGCAATAAATTTGTACAAACCTTCCGTTTTGACAAACTCATTATTCACATTTTGTGCCTGTTCGCCATATAAAACCTTGCCCAAGTCCGCCTGTTCCATATTGTTAAACCCATATATTATTATTTTTGTTAGGTTTAATTCAAGATGATACTCAGCAATTGTTTGTTTCATGTTTTGCATATCTGATATTAGTACTACTACAAAATTGTAGTTAACACAATCATAATAATGAATAATACATTATTTTGCTATGTTCTACCCAT
Organism: Ophiothrix spiculata; assembly: GCA_000969725.1. Classification (NCBI taxonomy): domain Eukaryota; kingdom Metazoa; phylum Echinodermata; class Ophiuroidea; order Amphilepidida; family Ophiotrichidae; genus Ophiothrix; species Ophiothrix spiculata. The sequence goes on along the minus strand of JXSR01S027569.1, from coordinate 126,527 downwards.
GTGTCCAATCTTTCAATTTATGTCGTATCGTTGCCAGACTGGGTAGGGTTCAATAGCCTTCTAGCCGCTGTCTTGTTTTCTATCTGTTAATCTCGTTGACTCATTGATTTCTTTAGAATCTTAGTAATGTAACAACTCCTTGAGATCATGTCGAAATCATTTGCTAAAACATACATAGCAAATTTGATCAGGAATGTTCTTACTTTACTTCGAGTTATTTTATCTATCTAGGGATAACCACTTTTTATACATTTAGTTGTTTTGTTATCTTTTCCATTTCTTGTGAGTTTACTTATAGTTGAATTTTTTGTACTATTGACAGGGAAAAAAGTTTTCTTTCCTCTTGTCACTTATGCCCTATTGTTTGACAGGTCTACACGTAAAAGAAAAACACACAAACTAATTCTCTTGTCAATTATACCCTATTTTACAGCCAAATTTTATCCATTGTTGATCTAAGTAGTTAATACGTTTATTAGAATTAACCTTATCAATAATACAATAATGATAAAGTTGAATATATATTCAAGAAATAAATATTTTCAAAATGTAATGAGAATTATTTTTTAGAAGCAAAGTATATTTTTTCAATTACATGGCATAATATTGCAATGTATTACACTTTCACCAATCAATTGGACGCATTGTGTTCTCTTGTATACTTACGATGATCATAACACATACATTTACGTGACTCTGCCATGTTTACAACTTAAGATACCTCAATTTTTTGTCTTTACCAATAAATCTTCTCTTCTGCTAAAGTATGTCTGTTAAACTGTCCGTTTTTTAGTTTCTACAGTGTTCACAAACACAATCCTCATATAGGAAACACCTGTCGTTGTAAGGCCATTTGATAGTAGATGTTTACTTAAAAAAGATATATTCTCTAGCTTTGCAGATATTTTGAACAAAATCATCGATCGCTATTTAGTTATTAGCTGTTAAAGGACGTGATACCATTCCTAAACTTTTATGTGTAACTAGTAAAGATGATCATATTGAAACAAAGTAATCTCATGCATTGCAAAACTATGTATGTGTAGAATAGGTTTTAAGTCATATCTGTTGACAAGAGACAGAGTTTCCGGAAAAAGGCCTTTCAGACAAATTCGTAGTATCTGGGGAGTTAAGGCGACATAAAATAGCTATACAATTTTAACTCTTCCTTTGAGAAATCCTTTCAACACTTGGGGCACCAGTTATAGGTGGAGGTAAAGTTAAAAAGACAAAATTGTCGATGATTAATGTCCGAGTAGTTTGTGGCAGTATGTAAATGGTTTAACTGACATGTATATTGTAGTTCATTTTTCGTTCCACTCTTAATGTAAGTGCAAGCAAAATCAAACATGATTGAGGGCAGATGAGAGTTTTGAAAACATTAAGAGGAAGAAAATCTTTGTATGATAAAGCTTTTTAATACAAAAACAGGTCTATACCAACTAACCCATGTTTCGTATTTCAGCTTTTGTGCCACATTGAGGTATTATAAAAATGTAGATTACTCAGGCTCATATATTAGTAACTAAATCGGTATTCCCAAAATCATATTTACTAGAAATAACCGGTTCCAATGGGTTCCAATGCAACATTTAAAGACACGCATTTTAACTTAATTTAAAGATTGTTTTCCAATAGGCGTAGACCGGGTATAAGTCTATGTCTTTAAGTCTTATAACTGCCTCTGTGGGTTTCCCCATCCCGTGATTTCCGTTTAATTCAACCGCAACAGCCTCGTAACTATGGAGAAGCGTTAAATGTTTACCAACTGAACACTGGGTTTAGCGTTTTTAAACTTTGTAACATTAACGTAATGTTAACAGATTGAAAATATATCGTTGATATACATGAGCGCTGTAGTATGAATCAGAAAAAGGGCGACTATATTCCTTCAGACATTCAACGGCAAAATGCTGTTATATGCCAATTTCAAACAGGAAGAATAACAGACATTTATATTGAGGCAAAATCAGCTGTTTTCGTGTCAGGTTTGTTTGCAACACTATCTATCAATCAGTTTATTTTGGATTCTGGCTATCTAACTAAGTCTTCATGAAGATTTGAAGCGATGAATATTTGATATACGATTTGATCTGCTACTCTTAATAACCACAGCGCATCTCTCTATGATGTTAAGTGACCTTTCTAGTTGGTGTTTATCTCAGGAAATTTTCATGAGGATTGTTTCAATAAATTGGTGAGTTTTGTCATTAATTACCATAGTTTAGAACATGTCAACTAAACAGTATGTCGAATTCACATTAACTTACGGAGAGTCAAAACCACTTATACGGTATACACCGCAACGATATGCATGTATTTCATACCACAATTATAATTATTCGTTGTTTGATTTATTTATTGACAATGAAAAACAAAGGATTAGTGACAGTGAAATGACCAAATATTTGGTAACATATAAATATGTTTTGAGCAGTGAATATTTTTTACCATAAAATTCGCACTAATATTTAAAAATCTTCTGGAATTAATTTAACAACAAACTCTTGCTTGCAACAGCTATTTGTTATTATATTGACTAAGATCAGAAATTTCATAGACGAATATCTGCTAAGGCAAAAAAAAAACCACCAAAAAAACCCCCCCAAACAAACTAGTTTGTTTTCTGTGGGTGGTCAAAAAACCTAATCTTATTTTTATTTTATTTTTTTAAGAGGTGTTAAGGCAAATTTTAATTAAAAATCCGCATGGGTGATGAATTTTTAGTAAGAAACCTGTGCAGTTTAGACTGTTTGTTGAAAAAACAGTTATTAGTAATAATTTTGTAATTTTTCCCGTTCTTTTTTATCAAATTGGCTGTTTTGATTTTCATTTTCTTTAATATCAAAATTCAAAAATAAAACGCGCAAATATATGACGCCAAAACGAAATACGCGTGGCCCACAGGAAACAAACTTGTTTTTTTGTTTTGCCTAATCGTTGTTCTTTAAACTTCTTTGGATTTTTTTAAAATCACTATTTTGATTAGATCTTGACCGGATCCCTATATCAACCCCACCATTGCAATGACCAACCTTTTCTCTGTGTAGTAATTAATCAGTGACAAAAAAATCCAGTGATCAAACCAATTTAGTGACTAAGTAGCGAGGCTGTGGCATTCGAGGTACCAATTCATTCTGACTGACCAATTCTGACTGGTTTCGTACTAACAAAAAATGGCCTCTGTGCTAGAGATAATACTTTGATATCTTAAAAAAATATGACATTATGTTTCATTGAAAAATGCCTGCGAGTATATGCTTTGGACTGATATGGAAATGAACATTTTCCCAAATGTATTAAAATTCAAAGTCCTGTGTTGTGAGCAATATCGATGAAAATTCCAGTATATCTTCAGAAATTTGCACTGAAGCAAGTTTGACCTTGAGCCAATTTTACGGGAAGTGGTTGTTGCTTGCATACTGACATAAGCAAAAAATAACCATGTTTTCAACATGTTCAAGGTATTTGAAGCTCAGAGGTACTCAAATGTAAAAATAACGGCCATATGTAACTTAGTATGAAGGTCAATACAAATGTGGTAGGTAACAGGTAATCAATGATGATATGGAGTAATAATAATAAGACATTTTAGGCGCTTAATACAAAAAGCCTCTGAGCGCCGATACATGAAAAATCTTAAAGTATACAACATAATACAAAGTTAAAAAATACAGTAACATTAAAAACATTAAAAATATATACAAATACAAATACAGTTTCCTCCAGCAGATTTCTGCATGAGTTTAAAAAGTCAGAGAACAGTGTATTGAATGAGTATTGGTTTTTACCCATGTATTATTGTAAAATGTTGGACGGTCCATTTTAAGCTTACATGCTTTGTACTTTTTAGCACATTTTAGATAGAATTATTTTGAATGTTATGTTATTTTTGTTACAATAGGCGTCTTGTGGAAAATGAAAAAGCTACAAAACAGGGTTTTATATGAAGAGCATGCAACTTAGGGAATGTAAAGAGGTTCCACACATTCCCCTAGCAACCACTTTATTTTAAGTACTTCCAGGTAAATATGAGAAGTAAGTACCTACTGACCAATTATTGTGAAAACATACAGCATTGAATATATCAAATGCTTTCAGTCTGTTAAAAAAATAAGGAATAAAATAACACGTATCAAAGCAAGATCCGATTTTCATATAACATCGAAGACGATTAAAGGAGCATGGTCCGATTGCTTCAAGTTTTTGAGATTTTGGTACCAAAATATTGCTGATTTTTTTTCATAACCCATGTAAAATTTTATGGCCGAATTATGTTCCATTTTGGAGTTATATATGAAAATGTGTCTAATTATGGTAACCATAACTAATTTTACTCAGTAACGTATAGGCGGCTCTAAAATACAAAATTGCCCATAAAATCAAAACCGTTTGGTCGATTCAGCTATAATTTGAAACTTACACCTCTTTAGTGGTCATCTTTCATATGACCCTGAAAGCTAACTTTTGAAAAATCGGACCAAGCTCCTTTAAACATTACCTTGTTGGCTCCGACTATTGCCCACTATTAGAGCATCATACATACTTGAGGCGCAATATGCACAAACATAGAGTCATTATCTACATGTTTTCAAGCTACCAATGAGAAGCGCATGAATCATTCATTATCTATAAGGTTATATTATTACAGCTTCATTTTGCATTTCAAAGTTATTGGTTGCTTTCTTAAAAAAATCTACTTTCTCTAAACATCGCTTCATGAATTAAGATCAAAAATCTGAGTAAAACAAATCAGTTCAGGAAAGGTCGTGATTTCTTTACGGTGTATAAATTAATTTACAGTGTATGAATTAATTCACTCTTAACTTTGAATCAAGTTTTGCAGCAACCTGTGAAAATTGTGGAACATTTTAAAGCATTTTCATATTGAATGGGTCAAATTCTACAAATTTAGCTATGAAATTTTGAATTCTACCAAAACTTTTACAAATTTTTCCTGGCTGCGTCAAGAACATGCAGATATTATATAAATGTTTATTTTATTGTGCATATAGTAGCTTCCCGTATTAATTTCCAAAAGTATACTTTAGAATGGAAATTTATATAATAATTATAATTTGAAAAAAAAAAAAGACTTCATTTTGCAGTTAGAAGTATATTGATTATAATATAAAATTAATGATGTGTAAAAAAAATTGTCTCATGTATCATTACGGTACATGTGTAACTATATATGGAAAAATAATCACATTTTATGAATATCAGAGAACGGGAAAGTACCTAGTATCTCATGCCCATTTTGGTAGTTAAAAATACCCTTATAATCATCGTTTTCCTCATGTATACTTGATATATTTTCATCACTTGTCAGTAAAATTATCTTCATCTTTAAATTTTTTATGCCTCGCGTGGCAAAAACCTTACATCGAATAACTGACATAATGATATATCAGTCTTATGAATCATTGTCGTGTTTTTCACATTGGGCAAACATCAAAAGTAAATGTCAGGCGTAATCGAAACCTATATATGTGCCTTAAATGCTATGTTAAGAATCCAGTTCACAAATAGTGTGGTAAACAGTATGGGATTACATTGTTTTTCTATCTATGCATATTATCACAGTCTTCCTTTACTCAACTGTGTAAATTATGATGTTTATACATAAGAGACATGCACTCACTAATTGAGCAGAAAAGTCGCAATTTTGTTTATTTGTTTTGAGTCAAGAACTTAATCAAATTCTTTATGCTCTCAGCTTTTAAATAATTAGCAGAATTGAAATTTGATAATGGTTAAAAACGACATACGTCATGGCCGTGAGAACCCCTCAGTCTTGGTGAAAATAAAATGTCTTGTAGAGAGACACCTACATATGTTATGTCCTGGATAGAATCCCTTGAGACTTAAACTTGCACCAATAAGAACAATATTTGTAAAAGGTTGAAAAATAACTTTGAGATCAAAACATTTCGCCACAAGATTTAAAAAATAGTTGTCCATGGTTGATTAGGAACCTTAACAATCAAAAGGGATGTGAGGAACTACTAAATCAAGACTTATAATAAAGTAATTAGTAGAAAATAATAATGAAGGTCTTTTTAAAAAAATAGCACAAGGTTGTAATGAACATGTATACATTATAGTTAAATCATTAATCTACAGTCATTACAAAAGTGATCTCATTTTAATGGAATGTTTTCATTTTAATGTCTTATTGTTCTGTTTTGATGTCTTCTTGTTCTATATCTTTTAAATTTGACAACTAATGCTAATGTGGTAATTATGGGTTGAATCTAAGGGTCAACTTTGATTGTACAGCAATAGTTTAAAATCAAAGAATATTAATAAAAACAATACTAGTATGTATGTATTATACATTGCTCAATAATAAACCGATAGTTGGGTGAAGGTTGTTATAAAAATATGCACAATGTATCAAGGTATCACATATTACATTTTATTAACTTTTATATACTTGTATATCGTGAAATTAAAAATATTAACTCAAATATTTGCATTTGAGCATTTAAAAAAATGATAGTATCTGAAGACTGGGCTTTATTATTTGAAAACAAATACAGCAAATTGTACAAATTATTTTTCCACATGTGTTGTATAATATAGTCATAGCATATGCAATATTTCACACACAATATCTTATTGATAATTCCTAATAACATTGTAAGTCAAACAATATTTTGATTAAAAAGAAGTTATTATTTTGGATGAGTTTGCTTATTCTATATCATATTAAGTAAAATTAAGAAATATTCTACCACAAAGGTCTTGGTAAAATTTGGTCTATTCGCTCGATCATTGGTAATTATATATTTGTTTGTATTACATGTATTTTGTTTGGGAATTACTACATGCTGTTACTGAGGAAATACAAGTATATAGATCAAACAAATGTTTCACTGTTGGAAATGTTATGAATACGACATTTAATGCATATATGAAGTATAATACCCTTCATTTTATACAATATCGTTACATTATGTGTGAATATTTCCTTATGTTCATTGTCTTGATTGTATTAATCATTTCTCTGATTCGAATAGAATGTTGAGTAGTACTTCTAGCGTAATACAGCAAATATAGCAAAGAAAACAGGAATCTGGATTTGTGAATGTAAA
>JXSR01S027569.1:81522-92146 GCA_000969725.1 Ophiothrix spiculata | reverse complement strand
TTCATGATTCTCTATTCTTCGTGTGTATAAAGAGTTCTACGTCAAGATTCTTTATTTTCATGATTCTCTATTCTTCGTGTGTATAAAGAGTTCTATGTCAAGATACTTTATTTTCATGATTCTCTATTCTTCGTGTGTATAAAGAGTTCTATGTCATCTCTCATTTCCATCGCATCGAACTTGTTGCTTACAGAATACCTGAAACAGCCGCTGGATGCATACATGAAACGCTTTCCAAAGGTGCGAATTATCAGACTACCAAAGAGAGAAGGGTTAATAAGAGCGCGTATTCGTGGAGCTGACCAAGCCAAAGGGGACGTTTTGACTTTCTTAGATTCTCACGTGGAATGCAATGTCGGGTGGCTGGAACCTTTGCTGCATCGCATTTGGGAAGATCGCAGGAATGTGGTGTGCCCTGTGATTGATGGCATCGATTCAGATTCTTTTTCGTAAGTCATATGGTTAGACGCTGTGGCGGTCTAACACGTGTGGTCTGGTTCTGTTTCAAACAATTATCATAAAGATATATCCCAAAAGACGTAACGTGGGGTAAAATTTCCCATCGTGTTTGTTTTGACAAAGGATCAAAGCGTCCATCATAACGCAACGTTTGCATACATAATGACGTTTGACTGCCGCAGTGTTTAATATTTCTACTAATTGTTGATGTTTAATGATTCAAACCTAGTAAGGATACTTTTTACATCATCTCAATAACGATAGGATCCTAAATATTCTCCAACATGTACAGTTTTTAATTCGAAACCTTTGGTAAATCTTCCACACTCTCAAATTGACATGACAAAATTAAACAACTGATATATTTAGGAGGCAGTAATGGTAATAAATATACAGGTATGATATAAATAAAGGTCAATGTTATTGATTTCGTTGTAATGTAATAATTTATCCATGCACTCATAAACGATGTACGCATACAATTAGGATGTGTTAATTCCATCTACGATTAAGCCTTTACAGCCATAAACCCTGTACTTTTATCACGAATGCTACCATCCATCATCGACTTAAAACCTCTGATTTCCGTTGAACGCCTGTTCTGTCAGTGCAATTTGCAGAAATTGAGTCTGGAAACTGATATATGTTTAAACCATAATATTGAAGAAAAGGCACAACAAATACGTTTCAAATATTATGAAATCTTTTATATATGAACGTTATAAAGTTAAGAAAATCAATATATTGCGCAGTTTTTTCCTTTAATGATATATATCGCCTTCTTTGATTAACTTCAGAGTTATCAAATGGTGTTATTGTGGATAAAAACATGTCTGGAAAAATAACATAATATCAGTGGTTTCTAATTTTTAAAGCATTTAGGACAGGTACTTCACAACTACAAATATCTCTCTGTACTAACAAATCGATAACAGGATGTCATGTCTGGAATCAAATTTCTGCAGTAATAGGGTCAAATTATAGTTCTTTTGAGCTACTAAATATTTGTTGCAACTAGTCTTTGTCATCTTATAATTCTGATATATAGTTCCAATGTATTTTCTTTTAATAACGGAGGGCTGATGATGAAAAATCAATACACCATAAAATTTTGTTTGATGTCAAATGTTTGGTGATTTACAACACCAAGCATCCTTTGTTTCCAAAATTTCATTGGATTTAATGTAATAACAAACATTTATTGCACAAAATGTTTGGGTAGCTCAAATGAACTACAAATTGACCCTAAAAAGTACCGTATTAAACAGTCCCTGATATCGCTGATAAGATAAGATGATGATCATCTTAGATGAGCTGTTTGTGCCCTCGATTCAGTATTTTCAAACCATATTATACTGATCTTGATAGGTCTTGCAATCTAAAAAGGTGGTGACAAATTTAATCAAGTATGGGTCAAAATATTATCTAAAAGGCATTTTATAAGTTTTGTTAAGTCTTTACTAAACCGTTAGAATTCTTTATTCAAGTTTTGCAACATGCATTCCCGCTTTTTTTACTACATTTTTAGGTACGATGGTGCAGCGAATGGTATTGTTGGTGCATTTACATGGGACATGCAATTCCGGTGGCAAGGACTTCCATCTGCAGAGAGAAACAAGCACAGGAAGGACGAATCCTCACCTTTAAGGTAGGTAATAAGCAAAAGTTATCATATGAAGGTATTTTGATTGATGACTTATTGCGTTAGGTATCAATAACTTACAAGTCTTCAATGAAAAGTTAATTCCTTTACGAAATAAAGATTTAACTGTAAACTGTCTCTATAGAAAAGAAAACAATTTACAATACAATTTGTCATACGCATCACTTTCCCTTTTCATGTTTTTTTACATAGTTCACTCGCATATGATATAAGTGGTGAAGAAAGTGAAAGAAATATATATTTCCTGTGATGATTCAGAATACCATGAATACGGCTTCGGCTAATTTGAAAAAACACATCAACAACAACAAAAACAACAGACTATTCTAAGTTGGAATAATAATGCATTGCAGTTTCGTAATTAAAATAATAAAAAAAAAACTTTTAAGAAAAGAAAACACAACTTCACGCAAAAATAGAACTTGTTGTCAAAATCGTGCAGCAAAACAAAACATTCAAGTAGTTTTTTCTTGAATCGTCGTGGGATGGATAGTAATTTATGTAAAAATCAAATGTTTTAATTCCACGATAACTTTAAAAACTGTTTATCTTATATTAAAGATAACTGAAAATAGAAACAACACATCTAAAAGCCATGTAGAAGAGACTTAATATAGGAAATATTATAATTCATATTTATATTTTTTATTTGAACAATGCCGGAAATAGCATGTCAAACAGATAAATTAACACTCGTATAAAGTTAATTTGCTATCAACACAAATGCTTAAGTCAATCTGTGTCATCATCCACATGATTGTCACTATATATTGAGCAGTTCAAGGTTCGTGTAGCCCCTATCAAAACGAAATTGAAACACGAAAATATTGAATGTACCTTGATCTGATTTACTTTTTTTCAACCATATGCCTTTATCAGCAAATTTATATTCGAATCATTATAACTTCTCTGAACTTCTAGCAAGAGTAACTTACTCTAATCAAATTTTAACCATTTCAAAAAATATCAAAAAGAATAAACCAAGGAAGAACTTGAACATGTTGAATGTACTATGTAAACACACAAAAAATAATGAATTAATACATATTGTCAAACTCAACAAAATCAAGTTAACCTAGGTGCATCCTCAAATTCATTTTTCGAGTTTGGTTAGAAATAAACTTCTCTAATACTACAAAAAAATCTGAAACATACTGAATGGAGAATAACTCCTCTAATACATGATAACCAATCTGTCTACGATGCTATTTCCTTTGCAATTAGCATGTGAATCCTCACGTATAAGTTATAATTGCGTTAAAGATTTAAAAGTACAAGAGTATAATTTTCATACTTATATATTTCTTATCAAATATTTGTGTAATAAAAAGTTCAACAACCCATATCAGACGAAGTATCATGCATTAATTACGAGTCTTTACGCCAAAGAGTCATACTTTTGATATTGATATCCATACTAAGTCGTTTACAAAAACCTATCAAAAAGTCTTCAAAACATGTTTAAAAACTACATTATCATCACGATGACATTTAATACTTTTTACAAGGAAACTTTTATCTCCGCGCCATTTCCATCGCTACCCTCAATTCTATTCATCCAAATCTCACGACATAAATTGTCTTCAATTCTTCAAAGATCAATTTTCATATCCTGACCTATTATAACGGAAACATTACTCTGCAAACCTAGATATCGTAAATATCTTATCTTAAAACAATGAATATAAATTTTAGATAAACAAAGCAAAATGGAAATTGCATTAAAAGCAAACACAGATAGAATTGCTACTAATAACGACACTTCTTTGCACTGTTTTTCTAGCACTCCTGCAATGGCTGGTGGATTGTTTTCGATTGAAAAAAATTATTTCTATGAGTTGGGAACATATGATCCGGGATTTGAAATCTGGGGAGCCGAAAATCTAGAATTATCATTTAAGGTAATCTACAATTTTACTGTGTCATATTTCATCATCATTATTATAAGATATTATACTTTTACTTTAATAGGAAAACATAAACAGTTGTGTTGCGTTCTTCAAAAGTAAAAAATTACCTCGTCGCTATCTCTGATGCACGCACGATCAAGTTTTTGCATTTTTCATAAATACATGTCCTTCAATGTCATCAGCGGAATCCATTTTATACAAAAAATAATGAACCAATATCATTGAATATCCAACCCCATCTAACATCACTCTAGTGTGCATATGATAAATTTATGTACTTGGTTGGAGCTTTTCATGTTTAAGAGGTAGCAAAAACAACTACTACAGTACTGGATACGCTGATGTCAAGTTGTCTCGATTGTTATTAGTTAAAAAAGATGACAGAGAAGAAATACATGTACCAGGTGTCCCAAAAATGGTTACATGTTGAAAAATGAAAAAATAGTAGTTGGAGAAAAGACACTTAGCACAAATTATCTTATAATTATGATATCACAGCATTATTATTATTTTATGTCAGACACGTATTCATTCAAAATTCAACAAAATAATAACGCGTTTTGTGCTATTTTAATGTGTAACTTTTTTGTAACTAATCGTGTAGAATCAGACTTTATTTTGAACCACATTTGGTACAATTTTCAATGAATAATAATTGAACTCTCTTCCAGTATATATATTATGCATGGATACCTGCATTCCATGCATTTCAGAATTATTTGTATATATTGAACCTGCCAATCAAATTGTGGCGCGAAACTCTGAACTTTTTTTCATGGGTGACATTAATTCGTCAACGGCTTAAGCTGGAAACTATAAATTAAGAAAAATCTGAATGATATGCCGCTTAAACTTACCGTATTTTGAATCCGTGGCCGTATGTGCCCAAAATCAGACTTCGACATAATTTTCGGACCTGAAGTAATATATGGGGTCATTATTACGAAATTAGCTAAAGTAAAATAATCTCAACTGGCTATTTAACTTTGCTCACCATTAAATCGAAGGTTTGTGGCCACAACGCCACATCTGCTTAATTACCACAATCTCAAGAACAAAGGATTTCAAGACATGCTGTTTATTTTAATAAAATTATTCATCATTAAAATACCAATGAGACGTTATTTTGATTTATCTTTCCAGATTCATTTTGAAAGTACATAGAAGTTAGCTAAAATAAAATAAACTCAACTGGCAATTTCAGTGTACCATTAAATCGAAGTTTGAGTGCCACAAGGCCGTATCTGCATAACGACAATCCCAAAAACAACAGATTTCAAAATCTCATTGCTCTTCTCAGTTGAAGGACTCAACCCCCGGGATTCAACCCTCGAAATGTTCGTCGAAGTTTAAGTTGTCTTTAACCATCTTAACTAAAGTGGAGTTTAGAGTAACATATATGTTACCTGTTCTAATTTCTGTCCAGGTTTGGATGTGTGGCGGTCAGCTAGAAATCCTACCATGTTCCAGAGTTGGGCACATCTTCCGTAAAACCCAACCGTACAAGTTTCCGGGAGGCAATGTTAAGTACGTTTTTCTAAAGGTTCAAATAAAACCTTTTCTATCCATCGATCAATTAAGACTGCATAAGCTTTTTGAACGGTTTGTCGGGTAAATGTTACCATTCTGTTGGATATCTGATACGCTTCTCCCAACGCTTTTGTTGGGTAATTTATTTTAATTTAAATTATTTTACCATAAGAGTGCAATGGCAACATTTTACCCTGGTAGTATTGTTCATAGTGCACGCAGCGTTTGAATAAATTTTACTAACCTTCCTAACAGTGTATTTTCAACACGTATTGGTATTTGACTAAGTAATGATATATAGCTTTGTATTAACGATTGTTAAATGTAGAGACAAATATCTTATGCAATGCATTTGGGCGCACCGAATACTTTCCTACGAAATGTTTTTTGGTGCCTATTTTGCGTCATCAAACAAGATTCTAATACAAAACTGTATTAAGTCCGAATACGTCACAGACAGCGGATATAAATGATCAAGGAATTGCTGCCCGGGCAGGCCACGTTCGGTGGCTTGGCATAGCTGGACATTGGATCGGGATAGCGGGGGTCAGGGATTCGAATCCCAGGGGGAACGGGACATTTTTTTTATGACGTATTCGGACTTAGACTGTATTTAAGCGTGCGAGAGTAAGGGTTATTATGAATCACTATTAAATCTTGTGGACAATTTTTTTCTTGACCAACAGGACTTTTCTTCGTAACACACAACGTATGGTAGAAGTATGGCTGGACGATTACAAGGATATTTTCTACAAATTAAGACCAGAATTACAAGGCCAGTCGTTTGGCAACATTACTGACCGGTTATTACTTAAAAAGAAACTAGGATGTCATAATTTCAAATGGTACCTGGATCATGTCTTCCCCTCACTTGAGGTTCCAGAAACGAAATTTCAAGCTACCGGTGAGGTGAGTGAATCAAGACGTTGCAAAGATACATCCACTTGGGGAGACACGTAAACTAATCGGCAACAGCTAGCCGTTATCTGAACTAGACGGCAAAGTCAAATTTTGGGCATCTGGCTGGAACATATTCAATTTGATGCTTTAAAACCATAAATATAGTACACAGACACACATCCAAATGCCAGGATAAGAGGAATTATCGATATGTGTAAGATTAGTGGAGAAATACACTGTTCCGACTATAGTGCAGATATCTAAACCACGTTACCGATCAGCTTACGTGTTTCCCCTTAGTAATGTGTATGAAACTAGGTTTTATCTGTATATAAGGTTTGTTTTTCAATTGAAAAATAATCCAAAACAAAACAATTTGATTATTAACCCATACAATCAAATAATGATAACAGAAAGAAGATCTAAATAAATACTAAATACTTTTTTATAGAACAGGTCCACTTTAAATAATGAGACGTATGCAAATACTTCTTTGCTGTATTTACATGACGACTTGTTACCAATGTACATGATGTATGTTTAAACAAATTTGTGGTGGCTCACCCCGAAAAGGGGGACTTTGCGACAGAACACTTTTCAAGAACCTGTTGAAAATAGGAAGCAGCAAAAAACAAATAAATACATAAATAAAATAAAAAAATTTCCAACAGATTCTGTGTTGTAAAATTTGATCACAATTTCAACCATATATACTGAGCGAAAAAAAAGAAGATAATTAGCCACTTACACGTTCGGTTCACATTGTTAAATATCATCTTCGTTTTCTTGGGGTAATTGATAACGAATATGACGAGGTGATTTTCCTTTGTTTGTCGCTTATTTATTCAACCTTCTACTTCATCAATGGCCAAAGTAGATTAAATATATTGATGGGAAATATGAATTGTGTGGATGTAAGAACAGTTGACATGCTGTGATAATGTGCAGAACAAATGGAAACTTGCCATAAGTAAATCAATTTGGTTTTCCGGACTCAATGAAAATTACTGTCATGCCGTTACTTCTATAATCATGATAATAAAACATCTAAAGGGTTAAAAATATCACCATCCCGGATCATAACAAGGGTCAAATGTTTTCCCTTGCTTACCCAGGTACCTATTAGGCACAGGAAATGTGCCTTTCATTTGCACCTAAGGTACACAACCACGATATCCTCACTAGCCTTCCCTTGTGTCCGCAACTGATTAACAACAAAGGTAAAATGTATTTTTAATAGAGGGATATGGTGTTGGAAAACAAGGGTATTATATTAATATTTGTACTGGTACTATGATTTGCAATATTTTTGTGGATAGGAGTTTTTACGACATAAGTTTTCATGTAACACAAAAACACAAATGTCAAACCCACTTGCAGGTAGAAAAACAGGAAATAAATCCCGGTAGATTACCTATCATGACCCCCTATTTGATTACTGTATAAATCCTATGTGTTCCTAGACGAATGTTTAACAAAATAACAAAACATAGGACAACAGGGCTTAGGTGTCCATGCTCATTGCAGACAAAAAGTAAAACGGAAAAGTCAGATTTCCGTCCCACTCTGAGGTAAGAACCCGAGGGTTAGAATGATAATGTCAGGTCTCTTACCGCAGAATAATGGTACAGTGGCTTCGTAATATTGCTTTTTTATTAGTACATTTAAAGAATGCAGAGTCATTGATATATTTGGTTTAGCTCGTTTTTTTACTATTAACTATATGCTTATATCCTTTATATAATGATGAATTTAAGAGTTATTTGAATTTTTTGTCCGACTTTTCAACACAATACTTTTTTGACTTCAATAACATTATTTCTTAATAAGAGGTTGTTCAAATTTAAGCTATAATGTTTTAAAATTTATTGAAGATAGAACAATATTAAACTTCTCTTTTTCTAATATAAAAAGATACATATGTTCGTGCAAAGGTTAAGACGCGATGAAAACAATGTTTTCTCTAATAAACAATTCATTTGCAGTTTGAAGTGACAAAAAGTTGTCTTTACAATTTCTCGCAGGTTGGATTATGAGTTGACAGCTGGGGTTTATAACGGACATTCATTTCATCACCATTTTATCGGGTGTTTACTGTTGGGTTTCCATTGTCTTATTTCTGAAAATGTTATGATTTTCAGATTTTTAAAGCAAGATTTAAACCTCTTTAAATCTCCTAAATAGATAATTAACCACTTAAAACGTTCGTTTTATTTTATTCATTCTCGGGACAAATGAAAACAAATATGCAGGGCTACGATAACATTGTTTTTTGCATTTGCTTTTTTTGTATTTTCCCTGCAACCTCCTGAGTAGGTTATAGTTGATGGGAAATATGAATTGTGTGGATGTAAGAACAGATGACATGCTGTGATAATGTTCAGAAGTAATGGACACTTGCCATAAGTGAATCAATTTGATTTTCTGGACTCAATGAAAAATACTGTCATCTATAATCTATGAAAAAACAACAACTAAAAGGTTAAAAATATCACAACATGGGTGAAATGTTTACCCCTATTTACCCAGGCACCTATAGGCACAGGATATGTTGCTTTCATTTGCACTTAAGGTACACAACCACGACATTCTCACTAGCATCCCTTGTGTCTGGAACTAAAGGTCTAATTCATGACAACAGTGTTATAATACGATATAGGGCATTATATCTTTACTGGCATTTCTGACTTATATATAGTGGGTAGAATTTTTATGACATAAGTTACCTTGCAACACAAATGTCAAACCCACTGATAAGTTAAACAACAGGAAATAAAAGCAGGTAGATTACCTATCATAACCCCTATTAGATTACTTCTGTAAATCCTTTGTGTCACTAGACGAATGTTTAGCAAAATAACAAAACATGTAGAGCATAACTGTCCATGCAGACAAAGATCAAGACGAAAATACAAAGGTTAAAGTGATAATGTCAGTTGTATCAGACGGGCCTTTTTCCTCAGGATAACATTCCGGCATAGTGTCTTTGTAATGTTTTTCATTAATTCATTTATATAATGCAGAGTCATGGCCATATTTGTTCCTTAACATTTTAGTTCATCTTAAAGTTATTGATATTATGAATGTATCATTCATTTAAAGATGAATTTAAAAATGAATTCATTAATTTTATCCCACTTTTGACACAAAATATTTATAATAATTTTATTTCAATAACATTGATTGTTCATCTGCAGAATCTTTTGTCAAATTGGAAGTACTTTTAAACGATACATTTTAAACTTTTGTAAAGGATAGGGAAATATTAAAATTGTATCTTTCTGAATATGTAAACATATTCGTGCAAACATGTTCGTGCAAAATTAAAGACTTGATGACAACATTGTCCGTTTCGATATACAGTTTGAAGTGGTAAGAAAAACAAGTTGTCTTTACTCTTGACAATTTCTTGAGGGTTAGATTATGATTTGACAGCTAGGATTTATAATGGTCATGGTCATTTTATCATGTGTTTGCATTTTGTTGTTTAGTTTCCTTCGTTTCATTTGTGAAATATGATACGTCACCTCTTTTCTATCTAAAAATATGAAGGTATTTTCTTTAAAATAAATGTTAGCTTTTAATTTAGTATTACTATAGTTTCCCCCCGATTTATTCTCTTTACATATATTTCTGTCATATATACATGTATATGAATATCATAACAACAAGAAGTATGATTTATGAATAGAAATAAGAAAGAAGACCCCGGTTGGTACTCGGTAGCAATGAATAACCCATGGATATGGACCCCAATGTGCACAATCTTACACAAATACAGGCTACTATAAGTATTTGTCGAATGTTAGCTTAAAAATGCAATTTTGAAAAAATGATGACTGGGTAATAAGTTTTTCGCAGAATTTACAACAACATGAGTAGCAAATGGTAAATATTTCTTAGCATTGTGATCTTGTTATTTTAGCCATTGAAAATCATTGCACTAGCTTATATAGATAAATCGATATGAGTTTCTTCTATCTATAATTTGTAATCAATTATTACTTAATTAAATCAGCAATATATTGTTCATGTTCTATCCCATAGTGAATTTAAATTGACTAGCATTCATTTATAAGTTTCTCTCTCAAAAAAATGTAAACATTTCAGGATGCAATGTATCATTTCTATTTTAAAACCTCGATTTATTTCTGAAATTGTT
>JXSR01S027569.1:47309-58014 GCA_000969725.1 Ophiothrix spiculata | reverse complement strand
TATTTTGATTTTCATTTTCTTAAATATCAAAATTCAAAAATAAAATGCGCAAATATATGACGCCAAAACGAAATACACGTGGCCCACAGGAAACGAACTTTTTTTTTGGTTTTGCCTAATCGTTTTTCTTTATAGCTTCTGACCAATTATTGTGAAAACATACAACATTCAATATATCAAATGATTTCAATCTGTTCAAAAAAATAAGGAATAAAATAACACGTATTAAAGCAAGATCTGATTTTCATATAACATCGAAGACGATTAAACATTACCTTGTTGGCTCCGACCATTGCCCACTATTAGAGGATCATACATAATTGAGGCGCAATATGCACAAACATAGAGTCATTAGCTACATGTTTTCAAGCTACCAATGAAAAGTGTATGAATCATTTATTATCTATAAGGTTATATTATTACAGCTTCATTTTGCATTTCAAAATTATATGTTTCCTGATAATTCAGCGGTAGATCCCTTTAAAGAGGATTGGTTGCTTTCTTAAACACTTTCTTAAAAAAGCCACTTTCTCCAAACATTGCTTCATGAATTAAAATTAAAAATCAAAGTAAAAATATCAGTTCGGGAAAGGTCGTAATTTCTTTACGGTGTATAAATTCCTTTACAGTGTATGAATTAATTCACTCTTAACTTTGAATCGTCAAGTTTTGGAGCAACCTGTGAAAATCGGGGAACATTTTAAAGTATTTTCATATTGAACAGTGGGTCAAATTCTACAAATTTAGCTATGAAATTTTTGATTCTATCTGCCAAAACTTTTGCAATTTGTTCAACAACAACAACAACAACAACAACAACAACAACAACAACAACAACAACAACAACAACAACAACAACAACAAATAAATCTGAAACATTTTGGCAGATAGGATTTGAAATTTCATTATTAAAATTTTAGAATAGGTCCCATTCAATATGAAAATGTTTTCCGATTTTCACAGGTTGCTCCAAAGTTAGAAGAGATTGAATTCCTCTACGGTGCAGTAAAGGAATTCGTACACCGTAAATGAATTCATATACCGTAAAGAATTTACGAACTTTTCCGAACTGATATGCGTGATTTATAAACTATAACGCTGATTATTTCAATTAACCATAGCAGATTTCAAGTAAATGACGTGTTCTGGATGCGTCAAGAACATGCAGATATGATATAAATGTTTATTTTATTGTGCATAAAGTGGCTTCCATGCTCTGATTGCAGGTTTGGCATATTTACAGGTTGTCACCGGTATTAATTTCCAAAAGTATACTTTAGAATTGAAACGTTTGTTTAGAGAAATAAATACATCTACTTCTTTATGCGTAATGAATCATGAATGAAATTGTATACCAAATAAACTCTGTAAGATTACCAAACAAATAATATTAATAATAAAAATAATGATAATTTCGGTTTATTTCAAACTCTAACTGTGACCCTCAGGTCAAATAGCTAGAAGTTATACATTAAACACACTTAAACAAACTTGCAATTTGTAGGCCACAACGTAATCAGCGCCAATATTGCAACATTCAAAACAACTTAAAAAATTAATGTTTGCTGAACAGTAAACACTTTTGGAATCCGTTTGCGAGTGTATATATAACTTTAAAAAAAATCCTCAGGATTGTTCATAGTTCCATATTATCAACAAAGTGCATGTTACAAATCCAATTAAATTTGGTACTCACGAAATAGTTCTTGTCAGGAATCTTATTAAGTCTGCAATTTTGTTCGAAGAAGATTATATTATACGAAATTATTGCTGTGTGAAAACAAATTGTCTTATGGTACATGTGTAACTATGTATGGGAACAGATTAATAGGTTTATCACAGAACGGGAAATTACCTAGAATCTCATGTCCATTTCGGTATTTAAAAATACCATTATAATCATCGTTTTCCTCATGTAAACGTGATATATTTTCATCACTTGTCAGTAAAATTATCTTCATCTTTTAAAAATGTTATGCTTCGCGTGGCAAAAACCTTACATCGTATAACTGACATAATGATATATAAGTCTTATGAATCATTGTCGTGTTTTTCACATTGGGCAAACATCAAAAGTAAATGTCAGGCGTAATCGAAACCTATATATATGTGCCTTAAATGCTATGTTAAGAATCCAGTTCACAAATAGTGTGGTAAACAGTATGGGATTACATTGTTTTTCTATCTATGCATATTATCACAGTCTTTCTTTATTCAACTGTGTAAATGACGATGCTTATTATAATACATAAGAGACCTGCACTCACTAATTGAGCAGAAAAGTCGCATTTTTGTTTATCTGTTTTGAGTTAAGAACGTAATCAAATTCTTTATGCTCTGAGCTTTTAAATGATTAGCAGAATTGAAATTTGATAATGGCTAAAAACGGCATACGTCATGGCCGTGAGAACCCCTTAGTTTTGGTGAAAATCAAAAGCCTTGTTACATTATTTAAATGGGATATATGCACACAGCGTCTTGAGCACATTTAGTGCATGGTTTGACATCATGTTTTGTTGGCAAGCAAGGTTTCTTAAAATATTACAATTCCGTCCTCTCCGATACTAATAGAAAAAAATACATCATCAATTGAATGACTAGACAATGTCATCGATCGGAAAAATCCACATTAACTCCAATGTGAATAATAAAAATGTAATCCAGTGGTAAAAATCCCGATTGCTAATTTTCATTTTTCAAAAAATATGTAGTGAGTAGGCCCAAATTGTAGTCCTTTTTTAGCTACCAAATATTTTGTGCAACAAGTCTTTGTTATCTTAAATCTGGTCATATAATTCCAATGCATCTTCTAATCAATAACGGATAATTGGTGCCATAAATCACCAAACATTTTCACCAAACAAATTTGGTGAAAATATTTGGTGATTTGAACACCAATTATCCGTTATTGATTAGAAGATGCATTGGAATTATATTACTAGATTATAAGATAACAAAGACTTGTTGCACAAAATATTTGGTAGCTTAAAAAAACCTATAATTTGGCCCTAAATGTTTTGCTTCAAAAATTCCACATTACCTGTCAGGACAGATTAAGTGATATCATGAAAAGAACAAGCTAATTATGGTATCGATCATGACCTAAACAATCAAAGCTTTATGTATCATTGGATCGTTGTCCAAAGAAATTCTTGATTTAAAATCAGGTAATAGTGATTGTCAATGAAATTAATTATGTGCCGTGATGCGAAAAAATATTACACCATTATAAATATTTTGCTAATAGGTAAAAATTTAACACAATGAGAAAAAAATCAAAAAGGAAATCTTTATTCTGAATGAAAATGTTCATAAATGGTGAAAATATTACACCATGACAAAAATTCTGAATGAAAAAATGACTACAAAATCGACCAAGTGTCACTAGCGCTTAATGAGTTTTATTTGCATAAAAACAAAAACTGACCGTCCCTTCAAAATTGTCACTTCTAAAACGGTTTATGCCAAATTTATTGCAACTTATTTGTACTTTGTGAGAGCAGTTACCATATTATACATATTAAAGTAACTATAGTTTCGTCGTTAATGCTTGTGTTTTGTTATAGCTTCGTGAATACTACACTCTAAAACATTTTTTACTCGTGTTGAGTAAAAATTTACTCAACGGTCACAGCTCAATTTGTTGAGTAAAATCCTACTCAACGTTGAGAAAACTTTACTCAACATTGAGTAAGATGTGCTCAACGTTGAGTAATATTGACTCAACCGAGCAAGATTTTACTCAATGTTGAGTAAGATTTTACTCAATATTGAGTAAGATTTTACTCAGCAATGAGCTGTGACCGTTGAGTAAATTTTTACTCAACATAGTAAAAAAAAAAATAAGAGTGTATATAGACTACCTGCGCCCTGCATGCACAACAAAAATTTAAATATCGAAAGATGTCCAATATTCGGCTGCTGAAGTTTGAAAAGGCAATCAACCAATCAAAGACGTCAGTGGTGTTGTAGAAAGATTATGATATGTCCTGGATAGAATCCCTTGTGACTAACTTGCACCAATAAATATTTGTAAAAGGTTGAAAATAAGAGCAACACATTTCGCTACAAGACTTAAAATAGTTGTCCATGGTTGATTAGGAACCGTAACAATCAAAAGGGACGTGTGGAACTATTAAATCAAGACTTATAAAGTAATTAGTAGAAAAAAAATAATGAAGGTCTTTTTTTAATAGCACAAGGTTGAAATGAACATGTACCGTATACATATAGTTAAATCATTAATCTACATTCGTTACAAAAGTTTCATTTTAATGTCTTATTGTTCTGTTTTGATGTCTTCTTGTTCTATATCTTTTAAATTTGACAACTAATGCTAATGTGGTGAATATGGGTTGACTCTAAGGGTAAACTGTTATTGTACAGCAATAGTTCAAAATCAAAGAATATTAATAAAAACAATACTAGAATGTATGTATTGTACATTGCTCAATAATAAACCGATAGTTGGGTTAAGGTCGTTATAAATATGCACAATGTATCAAGGTATAACATATTACATTTTATATACCTCATATATAGATTCCTGTCCTCTGATTGGTTAAAAATGAGGGCATGGATTTAACTAGGCCCTATAAATTTACTATGCCTGGGGCATAGTATTCACTAGGCCCGCTCAATGTATTTTGCGTCGTGTAACTCGAGCTTTACGCGCGCGACTGTAAGCATTCATGGTTAACACGCGCTGCAGTGCGTGAGCTAGTTATCTTGGGCGCACTGAATACGACGCGGTCAGCACTGAAAGGAGAAACAAATATCGTAAATTATCATCGGGCGCTTTGAGTGCTAAAATGGTTCTTTTAACCAACCAATGGACAAAAATCTATATATTCGGTATATAAAACCAATATTGACTGCTTTTTGTTCGGGATATGGTTAAAATTATTTTCCCTCGGTGATCTCAAAACCATGAATATTCCCTCAGCTTCGCTTCGGGCATATTCATAGTTTTGAGATCACCTCGGGAAAATAATTTAAACCATGCCCCTCAAAGCAGTCAATATTTGTATATTATTAACTTCTATATATATCATGAAATTAAAAATATTAACTCAAAAATTTGCATTTGAGCATTTAAAAAAATGAAAGTACCTGAAGACTGGGCTTTATTATTTGAAAACAAATACAGCGAAATGTAAAAAATGATTTTTCCACATATGTTGTATAAATATAGTCATAGCATATGCAGTATTTCACACACAATATCTTATTGATAATTCCTATTAACATTGTAAAGTCAAACAATATGTTGATTAAAAAGAACTTATTTGCTTATTCTATATCATATTAAGTAGAATTAAGAAATATACTACCACAAAGGTCTTGGTAAAATTTGGTCTATTTGCTCCATTATTGGTAATCATATACTTGTTTGTATAATTTTGTTTGGGAATTATTACATGCTGTTACTGAGGAATTACGAGTATATAGATCAAACAAAATTTTCACTCTTGGAAATGTTATGAATACGACATTTAATGCATATATGAAGTATTATACCCTTTCATTTTATACAACATCATTACATTAGGTGTGATTTTTTTTTATGTTCATTGTCTTGAATGTATTAATCATTTCTCTGATCAGAATAGAATGTTGAGTAGTACTTCTAGCGTAACACAGCAAGTATAGCAAATTATTAAAAAAGGAATCTGGATTTGTGAATGTAAACATCGATAGGTTTCAAAATGTTAACGAAAACGTCCTTATATTTTTACCAATTTATAAAATCAATTTATATGGTTAAAAAATGCAACACCACTATTTTTGTAAATAGATATTTGACTTCATTTGGTACCATCCTCAAATAAACAGATTTTGAAATAATTGTAGAATATTCCTTTAATTGTCCACGTTGCAGAAAACTACGTATTCACCAGCTGTTGCAGACAACGTATATAATTTGAAAACCGATTTTCTGTCACGTGATGTTCTTGTTTTAAACAAAACAATCCTTACCTTGTACAGCCTGTATAACTAAATAACTTTGCACTTGGCAGTAACGTGCTTCGTTTTCCTTTTTTGTTTTTTGTCAGGACTCATAATGGTTGTGTGTATCATCAGCTGGAGTAGCAGACATTAACAACACTAGTAATCGTTATGATCCAGAAATACCAAGCAACATTGCGCAGTGTAAATATAGCTTGCCTATCGATGGAACATCATGCGATAAATGCAGGATGGACGTAATTTCTATCATCGTAGCTCTTACCAAGCATTTGCAGTGAAATTAATCATTGCTTATGAAGAAAATATTTTGATTCAAAGCGACGTTATTCGTGGTGCGTTTGCCAGTATGTAAAATGGGATGGGCTTAGCAATATCGTCAGTGTTAACAACACCATGTGAATGACTTGTTGGCTAGTCAATTGAGGCCGACACTTTGTCTTTACATTAAAGGTTATTTCATTTTAGCAAATATATCTGTGAGCTCGGATGCAGCTGAAGTGTCAATTGAAAGTCAGTCTTGCATGTTTACCTGAGTAGCGATATGCCTTAATTCACTTAAATGGAAATCTTACCTGCTCATTTTAGTAGAGATGTTTCAAAGGGATACCGCAAATGAAAGATATGCAGCAATGGGAATTGATAGATGATATTGCGAGTTATATATTGGATATCTCTCTTGTGAGTGCATTAGCCACTCTTTGATATTGAATAAAAAACACTGAATGAATGTATTCTTTGAGTGGAAATTGTATCATCTTTATACATCAATGGAAAAGGAATGTCTTGGGATTATGTTGTCAAAATGTAGATATATCAAGATGAGAATATCGTAGTTGAATAGAAGCGAATGCAATTGAAGAATTGTCTATGAGGATTTTAATTATTCAAGATATCATAGCAGTTCCTGCAAAGATGTGTATTGCTTAGGACTGCATTTGTATATGACACATTTTATTAGTTTATTTAGGTACCGACTTTGAGGTATAACCGTTGTGAAAATATTAATGCGGTGGTCACGGACGTTTGATTTAGTTAGGACCACAATATTTTGACACCGGACAAATGAGTCCCAACGTAACAAGGAGTCGTGTTTCTATTGGAATCACAAGACAGCGAAAAATGCCTCCGTCCAGAAAGGTTCTCCAAGCAGTGCTTTTTACATCACTTTTATGGCTTTGTATAGATGTAGTTTTACTAACAACATACTCTGTGTCATCCGATTCATCAAATCAAAACAGTATAAAACTTCCAGGTGCTTGGACTAATAATGTGAATAATCGAAATAATCACGAACGGATAGTTGGAAATAACCGATTTTTAAGAGGTAATAATCTAGGAATTGGAATATGGAACAGAATGTTGGGAAAAGCACCAGATTCCAACAAGCAAGGAATGAGGGTATCTGTTGCAGAACCCCCGATTCTGCCAGTTCTGATAGCCAAAGAAGTAACAGTAGTAATAGGACGAAAAATCAGCACAGACCACTACTTGATAAGTTAAGAAATAATAAAGAAAGAGTACTAAAACAGAAGCAGCATCTTGGTGGAGCCAATGTACACAGTACAAAGGGATCTAAACTTCATGCAGCTCATGGTCATCCAAATAGAACCAATAAACGGTTCACTTCTCTTGAGGTAAGTTAGTATAATAATGACGTTTTCATAATTTTGTCTACGTGTTATAATTATTAGGATACAATCAAATCAAGAGTTTTCTAACTTGGATCAAAACAAACAAGAGAGGGCCACAGGGACGGACGCCATCTGCAAGAAAACTTGATTTCCCCCAAAATGTGACATATATAATAATGACATACCGGTTTTGCCGAGTGCTTCTGTTTTTTCACTGTTTTTTGGTTATCCATATTTATTTCTTGACGTGTTCTCCTAGTTCAATTTTTTATCAGTTTTATTTGCTTGTTTGTTTGTGCTTGATCAACTTTGTGTGTCTATACATTGTATTTGTTTTCCTATAAAGCTATCAGACACAGGGGCGTCGGAAGGAAAATAAAAGTGGTGCGGCCTAGCCTGTGGCCCGTTAGTTATCAAAAATAAGGAAACAACTAAGACCCAGAAGACAGCATTTACTAATTTATATAAAAACGAATTTGTATATTGCTATGTTGTGGTTATTTATGCCAAGACTACATGTATAATAAAAACCGCATCAAACTAAATTAAATTCATTCATTATTTCTTTTTATGGCTTAAAAGTGGTGCGGCCAAAACCCACATAGCATACACAGTTCCGACGCCCCTGATCAGAGATACGGACTTTTAGATTTACAAAACGTTCAGATAATAATTCATAACTACTCTCCCATTCATTTGGTACAAGAAGTCTCGTTTCCATCAATAATCTGTTTCTGTGTCAAATTGTCACTCAGCTTAATCGTAGATTCTTTAAAGCATTTATCATAGTTTTGTATAAAACTTGTCTACCTGCTAATCTGAATTAGACAATGAGTCTGTATTTCTGAAGAGCGTTTTAAGTGATGAAATAATATACTAGAATAATACTCATGATAAGAATAGAAACAGATAAATCTCAGTATAGATGAATTAATAACACTTTGCAAAAAGTTCCCTTCATATCATACAATAAGTAGCTTGATATCAACTATTTACATTGAAATACGGGAAATAGAAAATATAAGAGTGTATTGTATTTGTACATTGTGCATATTTAATTCCCGAATATCATACAATATGATATTCATGAGTATTTTTTACTGTGACCTTCTTTAATTTTCATTACACTGAAAAGTGCTATCAACATTTCAAAAGTGCATAAATTGACTTTCCCTTCAGGAGCATATTATAGAGAACCATTTACAAGAACGTTTTTGATTGTCAAGGACTCCTGACTCTACAATATAATCTTCCGAATTGATGATATAGTTTTTTTAATATATTAAATATTTTTAAGATTAGGATTTAAAAGACAAAAACCACGAGTTTACATTGCATCAGGAGGGCGAATCCAATACTTAGATTTAACCCTCGTATTACTGAACCCTTTTTTACAACACATAGAGACGATTACATGGATATTGACAACCCTATCCCCTTTGGAGGTGTTCGGTACCAACGCTAGAAAAACAGCAAAATATCGTTTCAATGGGCCATTTATTATGATTCGAAATAGCATTTCAGTCATCGTTTTTTTCTGGACCTACGATGGACTTTGATGTCAATTGAAAATGAAAAAAAAAAGTTAAAACAGCTTGCTTATACATTCTTGATATCAAGGAATGCAAGGAATTCAAAACCTAATTAATTCAAATATCAGTTTTGCTTGAGCAGATCTTTAAAAAAGATAAAGTCTTCAGATGGCACTGGTGCAATGGTAGTATATAGAATGGACTATTTTAATATTTGATGGATATTTTGATAAGAATTATATGTGATGACTGACCCCGAAAAGGGGGACTTTGCGACCGAACACTTTTCGAAAAACAGATAAAAATAGGCAGCAAAAAATAAAGAAAATAATAAGAATTTCCAGCAGACTTTCTGTTGTAAAATTTGATCGCCTTGATCAATTTTAACAAGTAAGGTGTCATTTTAAAGCTTAGGAAATGCTGTAACCGATGAAATGATAAAATCAAAATTGATATCATTTTCAAAGTCCCCCCTTTCGGGGTGAGCCATCACATATAACATAATGCATACAAAAGAGTAAAACCCTTTTATGTTCACAAACAATTTTGTTGATGTAATTCGGCGCAAAAAGGAGCAACATAAATAAACTTCTTCGTCCCATGAAGCTTAATCACATGATACAAATCTGTACATATATACTAATAGCATGAGTGTAGTTCCCAAATTGCTGAAGCCAATGTTTGTCGCCTATGTTCATCTATTGCCACTTAGCGTAACCTGGCAAAATCCGCAAGTATGTGTATCTCTAATGTGATACTATACTTTGTTTACTATAAAACTGCTCATGACCTAAACAGTTCATAAATGGTCCTATTTGATAGACTCAGATGTACCAATTCCATGAATAGCAATACGAAATGAAATATTGCTTGATGCAGTTACGGGCAGAAATAAGATGAGTAGTTAACATATTTTGTATATTTTGTATTTTTTCAATGGCGTACTTAAGCACAGAGTAAAATTTAAATCCTCGATAAATTAATGTTGGACAGATGAACTTATTTCACAAAATAAAAGCTTCTAATACTAGCATCTGGTTTTATTTAGTCAGCTGTATTCGTGGAGAAACGCACCTTGTTTACAACAGTTTTAACGTTTGTATATAAATTTCAAAAAATAGGCCCTTATTGTATAATAACATTGTTGTTAAATATGCATCTTAAACAGAAGTAGAATAAAATAAAATAAAGTAAAATAAAATAATGAAACATTCTCTCAAAACTACATCAGTTCGGCGGAACTCACAATTCGGATACGTATCCGAATTCGGATACTTACGTACATTTCGTATCCAAATTATGATACCCGTATCAGAATAAGGATATGGAGGGGTATCTGATTTATGATACGCCTGTCGTGGCACAGGAAACAAATCGATAACGCAAGCTGGCAAGTACAGAACATCTTTCTTGCATTTATGATAAATGTATCTGTGGAAATGTCATTTTCAACTGTGCAATGATAACTTCTTATCACAGAAGGCAAAATAATTTGCCCAATACTTTCTTAGAATTTAGATGACAAATGATGATAATGTCATTGACTTTTATACATACCGGTATGGTGCGCGG
>JXSR01S027569.1:0-21358 GCA_000969725.1 Ophiothrix spiculata | reverse complement strand
ATACTTGACATTCGAAGAACTAGGAAAATAACCTAATGTAAGCACTTCCTAAAGCTAGAGGATATAAATGGCTTTCATTTCCTTACACCGCTGTTTGTGTTACTGCTTAAGAAATATTATTCTTGAATAGAGATA
Source organism: Ophiothrix spiculata (assembly GCA_000969725.1). NCBI lineage: Eukaryota > Metazoa > Echinodermata > Ophiuroidea > Amphilepidida > Ophiotrichidae > Ophiothrix > Ophiothrix spiculata. The sequence continues at coordinate 21,223 of JXSR01S027569.1, read as the reverse complement.
AATATGCATTTTAACTCAATTACCTAAATGTGCATGTGTCCTTTTTAAAGCATAAAGGCCTAGATACACTTCGTAATTTTTACCATTTGTAAAATCCAGACAAAAGATCAGAGGCGTCGGAAGGAACATAAAAGTGGTGCGGCCCTTGGCAAAAGTGGTGCGGCATGTGGCCCCTTAGTTATCGACAACAAATAAGCCCCTAGAATTTTTACTAAAAATGAATTTGTAAAGTACTATGTTGTGTTTATTAATGCTAGGACCATAATAAAACACATCAATCTGAATAAAATTCATTTTTTTGGCCAAAAAGTGGTGCGGCCAAAGCCTACACGGCCTACACGGTTCCGACGCCCCTGCAACAAATGGTATTGACCTCGAGTTTCTAGACAATATTATCGATCGAAATAATCCGATAATACTACAATTATAATAATAAAAAAAATCACACAGTGACAAACATTCCAAATGAAAATTTCTATTTTCTTCAAAACAGAATCCACAGTACCTGTCAAGGACAGAATACATATTACAACGAAAGGACCAAGCTAATTATGGTATTGTTTGAAAACAACGATTATCAATGCAAGTAATGTACTATAAATTATCAAAATACTACAGATTGAATAATCATTTGAAAATGTGCCGTGATGCAAAAACTATTTCACCATTATGAACAATTTGGTAAATAGTAAAACATTTTACACCATGGCAAAAAATTTACACAATAAGAAAATATTAAAATTTAAATATTCATTCCGAATGAAAATTTAGCATAGTGGTGAAAATTTAACACCATGAGAAAATTTCTGAATGAAAATGACTACACAAAATGACGACGTCTATGTAGCCGTTTCCAATGATATTGATGATAATGATTAATAATAATACAAATGTCCTTGAAATGTGAGTTACATGAAGACCTCTAAGCGTTGGGCAAACATATTTCATTGAAATTGCTAAAACCAAAAAAGCTATTTGTTATATTTAAATTCCATTTCTTAATTTTCCTTAATCTTACAGACAGTGTTTACCTGCTCTCATTTATCATAAACGAGACACATTGTTTTCTTTCCAGAACTTCAGTTATTACCATTACACCATTACTTCATTTGAGCAACATGATATTCTCATAAAAATGACAACATAGCTACATCTTTTGAATGTTTAAAAGTTTTTAGATTAATATCATCTTCTGTATTTGGAAATGTTGTGAACAGTTGTTGCTGAAATGTCTTCTACAACGGCATATTCCTATGATTTTCACTTTGAGGCATTCATGATATCCCAAACAAACAAAATACCAGTGGGTAGGATTAGTTGAAACATTATACGATTTGTAATTCTTATTTGGTTTATTGTCTGCTTAAGTTATTGCATGAAAACCGTAGTAGTGCTGTGGGGAAAACATCCCGATTTTCATATCTTGATTTATATTCTGGCATGCTTATATTAGGATAAATAAATGATACATTATAATACATATAGGAACAGGGTGTCCAAGAAAAAACACTTACAATCTTTGCGTGCAATTTTCTTGGGTTCTTGGGTTTAACGGATAGTCAGAAAGTATGTAAAGGTTGCATTTTATAGCCAATGAATTGAATTTTTAGATACCGTTTGTTTCATTTCAATCGGTAGTATACAACAAAAGTTATGTTTTATCGAAAATTTGGTTGGATTTTTGTCTGGTCCAATTTCATGATTATTGGCTATAAAGTTTCCGAATGGAATAAAAATGGGTCACCTTGGAAAATGTGTAATATCTCTGCTATTTTTATATCAAATTTGTTCATTTTTTCAGCACAGATAAAAGAGAGCATGCACATTATATATGAGTAAAAATTATTATGGTTGAGTGAGCAGGTCAATGACACAACTGTGTTATGGTTGAGTGAGCAGATCAATGACAATACTCAATAAAACGTCATTCAAGGTGAACGTGAAATTGGACCAGAACATTTTCAATTCTAATATTTGACAAAGCATAACTTTTGTTGTACACTCCTAGTTGAAATAAAATAAACGGTATCTGAAAGTTCAATTCATAGGCTATAAAATGCAGCCTTCACACATACTTTCTAACTATCCATTTAACCAAAAAAACTTACTCGCAAAGATTGTAAGATTTGTTTCTGGGACACCCTGTATTAGGATACTTTATGTCAGTGGTGGGCAACCTTTTTACCACCGCGGGCCAAAAACAGCAGTAGCAACTGACCGCCACACACACACAAAGAGTTTTACCGAAAAGGTTCAATTGAACACACAACAAATAACCCCCTTTTATCCGCAAAATGTTACATCAATACCCACATTTTTGATCTACGGGAGGCATGTGTTCGCATTTTAAAATTCGAGTACCCTGGAAGACGTTAATTTTTAACTCTTAAGACAGTTCTTCTTAAGGGTCTTGAGACCCTGTTTTCCACTTAGGAATTTCCTTTTATGAAACAGAAGGATATTTGAAACATTATATAATTTCAATTCTCCTATGTTTCATTGTATGTTGAAAGAAATGCATGACAACCATAACGACGTTCTGGAGGATAACATTCACAGCATTCATGGTACGCTTATATCAGGATATTCCATTAAGTGTGTTATACTGACACAAAATAAGGCAGCATAAATTTGCAGTGAGCATAACAATTTATTACATAGTCATGTTCATTCCTATATGCAATAACAATCATGAAGACATAGAAATTTTAAAAATTTAAAAAAAATTTGTGATGAGTCACCCCGAAAAGGGGGACTTTGCGACAGAACACTTTTCGAGGAACTGGTGAAAATAGGCGGCAAAAAATAAAGAATTTCAAGCAGGTTTTCTGTTGTACAATTTGATTGCCGTGATCAATTTCAACAAGTAAGGTATCATTTTAAGCTTATAAAATGCTATAACAGATGAAATGATAAAATCAAAATTGATATCATTTGCAAAGTCCCCCCTTTCGGGGTGAGCCATTACATTTTTCATGTGTATAAAGAGTTATATCGTCTCTCATTTACATCGCATCGAACTTGTTGCTTACAGAATACTTGAAACAGCCGCTGGATGCATACATGAAACGCTTTCCAAAGGTGCGAATTATCAGACTAGCAAAGAGAGAAGGGTTAATCAGAGCGCGTATTCGTGGAGCTGACCAAGCCAAGGGGGACGTTTTGACTTTCTTAGATTCCCACGTGGAATGCAATGTTGGATGGCTGGAACCTTTACTGCATCGTATTTGGGAAGATCGCAAGAATGTGGTGTGCCCTGTGATTGATGGCATCGATTCAGATTCTTTTTCGTAAGTTATATGGTTATACGCTGTGGCGGTCTAACATGTTTGGTTTTGTTCTGTTTCAAACAATCATCACAAAGATATTTCCCAAAAGACGTAACGTGGGGTAAAATTTCCCATCATGTTTGTTTTGACAAAGGATCAAAGCGTCCATCATAACGCAACTTTTGCATACATATTTGACGTTTGACTGTCACAGAGTTTAAAGGAGCTTGGTCCGATTTTTCAAAATTTAATTTTCAATGTCATATAAAAGATGACCACTCAAGAAATTTAAGTTTAAAATTTCAGCTAAATCGGTCAAACCATTTGGATTTTACAGGTTATTTTGTATTTCAGATCCTCCTATACGTTACTGCGTAAAATTAATTATGGTTACCATAATTAGACACATTTTCATATATATCTCCAAAACGGAACATAATTCAGCCGTGAAATTTCACATGGGTCATGAGAAAAATATGAGCAACATTCTGGTCCCAAAATCTCAAAAAGTTTGAAAAAAAGTTGAGGCAATCGGACCAGGCTCCTTTAATATTTCTACTAATTGTTGATGTTAAATGATTCAAAACTAGTAAAGATACATTTCACATCATTTCAATAACAATAAGATCCTAGGTTTTCTCCAAAATGCAATTTTAAAGTTTTTTAATTCTTAAATTTTGCAAAATCTTCGACATGCTTAAAATGACATGACAAAATTAAACAATTTATATATTTAGGAGGCAGTAATGGTAAGAAATATACAGGTATGATATGAATAAAATGTTATTGATTTTGTTATTATATAATAATTTATCCACTCAAAACGATGTACGAATACACTTAGGATGTGTAAATTCCATCTACGATCAGCTTTTACAGCCATAAACCCTGTACTTTTATCACGAATGCTACCATCCATCATCGACTTAAAACCTCTAATTTCCGTTGAACGCCTGTTCTGTCAGTGCAATTTGCAGAAATGGATTCTTGAAACTGACAGATATAGCATTGAAGAAAAGTCACAACAAATATGTTTCAAACCTTTTGAAATGTTTTATACATGAACGTTAAGAATGTAAAATATCAATATATTGCGCAGTTTTTTCCTTTAATTATATATATCGCCTTCTTTGAACAACTTCAGAGTTATCAAATGGTGTTGCGGATAAAAACATGTCTGGAAAAATAACATAATGTCAGTTGTTTCTTATTTTTGAAGCATTTAGGTACTTCACAACTAAAGATATCTCTCTGTACTAACAAATCGATAACAGGATGATCATGTCTAGAATCAAATTTCTGCAGTAATAGGGTCAAATTATAGTTCTTTTGAGCTACCAAATATTTGTTGCAACAAGTCTTCGTTATCTTATAATTCTGATATATAGTTCCAATGTATTTTCTATTAATAACGGAGGGTTGGTGAGGAAAAATCAATACACCACAACATTTTGTTTGATGTCAAATGTTTGGTGATTTACAACACCGAGCATCCGTTATTGATTAGAAGATGCATTGGAATTACAAAGATTTGTTGCACAAATTGTTTGGTAGATCAAATGAGCCATAAATTGACCCTTAAAGTACCGTATTAAACAGTACCTGACATTACTGATTTTTGTGCTGTTTGTGCCTTTGATCCAGTATTTTTCAAACCTAAACTGAGTTTGATAGGTCTTGCAATTCATAAAGGTTGTGACAAAATTGATCAAGTATGGGTCAAAATATTATGTAAAAGGTATTTTATAAGTCTTTACTAAACTGTAAGAATTCTTTTCCAAGTTTTGCAACATGCAGTCCTGCTTCTTTTACTACATTTTTAGGTATGATGGTGCAGCGAATGGTATTGTTGGTGCATTTACATGGGACATGCAATTCAGATGGCAAGGACTTCCATCTGCAGAGAGGAATAAGCACAGGAAGGACGAATCCTCACCCTTAAGGTAGGTAATAAGCAATATTTACCATTTTAAAGTATTTTGATTGATGACATAAAGGTATCAAGAACCAACAAGTCTTCAATGAAAACTAAATTATTAATTAATAATTTTTCTACGTAGTTCACTCGCATATGATGTTAAGTGGTGGATTGCTTGAAGAAAGTAAAAAACAAAACATCTCCACTCTAAAATATTTTTCCAATGATGTTTCAGAATACCATAAATACTGCTTCGGTCAATATTGTAAAAATGTTGTAAACAATAATGGCCTTTTCAATGTTGTCATATTTTTGAAACACTTCTTGAGTAAAAACAAGTTGGGATAATTTTCTAGGTTTGGAAAATAATGCATTGTAGTTTCGTATTTAAAGACTTAAACATGTTAAAAGAACTTGGAGTATATACGACACATCTTTACCGTAAAATAGCACATGCTGTCAAATATAATAAATTGTACAGCAGAACAAACATTTAAGGCGTTTACTCAGAGATGTAGTTGCTTACGACTGCGGGATAACGATTTTTTCATAAATATTAAAACATAATAAAAAAAGTGTTTGCATCCGTTTTGCATGCGCAAATTTCAATGCACACTGAACGTATGCTTTATTAACGCGTTTGGTTAATCACGCGGCCGCATCGTTGCGTAATATATACGCGGGAAATTATGCAGATGTGCCACCAAAATAATCAAATTTTATTGAAAAATGCCCAGTTTTCTTGAAAACTAACACGGTTACCGTATTTTTTTTTTAAATTTCAGTATGTTTAAGTGCGCAAAAAGTGATTTAACTTATGTTAAAATTACAAACATCAATTGATCATCTACTATTTTAAAAGCAGATAATGATCGACTTTTTGGAGCTTTTTCTATACGTTGTGTGGTTAATCGAGTGAATTTTTGGGAAATATGTACTTTTTGATATATCTGTATCTCAAAAGTGAGCACGGTGACCCATTTATTTTATTCTAGATTCCATATCAGCACAAATAAATACTATTATTTTTAAAGAAAATCAATGGATTTTTTTATCTCTGAGAAAATCCCTTTAGTAGTTTTTTATCGAATAGTCGTGGAATGAATAGTAATTTATGTAAAAATCAAATGTTATAATTCTACGATAATTTTAAAAACCGTTTATCTGAAAGATAAACTGGAAACAAAAACAACACATCAAAATGCCAATTAGAAGACACTAAATATAGAAAATCTAAATTCATATGTTGTTTATTTAAAAAAATAATATATCAGAATTTGAGCGATGCCGGAAATAGCATGTCAAACAGATAAATGTAACACTCGTATAAAGTTATTTTGCTATCAACACAAATGCTTAAGTCAATTTGTGTCTTCATCCTTATGATTGTCACTATATCAGTTCAAGCTTCATGTAGCCCCTATCAAAGCGAAATTGAAGCACGAAAAGAATGAATGAATGTACCTTGATCTGATTTACTTAATTTCAACCATATGCCTTTATCAGCAAATTTCACGGTATATTCGGATCATTATAACTTGTTATCACAGCAAGAGTAACTTACTCTAATTAAACTTTAACCATTTCATACAAAATCAAAAAGAATGAACCAACTAAGAACTTAAGAACGTGTTGAATGTACTATGTAAACACAAAATGATGACTCAATTTCATCAATACATAATGTCAAACTCAACAAAAATCAAGTAAACCGTGGTGCATCCTCAAAATTATTTTTCGAGTTTGGTTAGAAATAAACTTCTCTAATTTTACCAAAAAAATCTGAAACATACTGTATGGAGAATAACTCCCCTAATACATGATAACCAATCTGTCGACGATGCTATTTCCTTTGTAATTAGCATGTGAATGGTCACGTACAAGTTATATCTCCATAAATAAAAAATATGCTATTTTTAGTAAGTACTATTTTACTATCATGTTGTGAACAAAAACTTTGGACAATTTTTATTGAACGAAGGATAATTGTGATGACTCACCCCGAAAAGGGGGGCTTTGCGAGAGAACACTTTTAAAGATACGGGTGAAAATATGTAGCAAAAAAAAAAATAAGAAGAATTTTCAGCAGATTTTCTGTTGTAAAATTTAATCGCCTTGATCAATTTCGACGAATAAGGTGTCATTTTAAAGATTAGAAGATGTTGTAACAGATGCAATGATAAACTCAAAATTGCAATCGCAAATCTGCAAAGCCCCCTTTTTCGGTGTGAGTCATCACAATTGGGTTAAAGATTTATCATTATAAAGAAAAAGAGTATAATCTTCATACTTATATATTTCTTATCAAATATTTGTGTAATAAAAAGTTCAACAACCCATATCAGACGAAGTATCATGCATTAATTACGAATCTTAATATACGCCAAAGAGTCGTACTTTTGATATTGATATTCTATTCTATTCATACTATGTCGTTTACAAAAACCTATTCAAAAGTCTTTAAAATATATTTAAAAACTACATTATCATCACGCTGACATTTAATACTTTTTACAAGGAAACTGTTATCTCCGCGCCATTTCCATCGCTACCCTCAATTCTATTCATCCAAATCATCATGACATAAATTGTCTTCAATTCTTCATATGATCAACTTTCCTATCCTGACCTATAACGGAAACATTACTCTGCAAACCTAGATATCGTAAATATCTTATCTTAAAACAATGAATATAAATTTTAGATAAACAAAGCAAAATGGAAATTATTACTATTAACGACACTTCTTTGCACCGTTTTCCAGCACTCCTGCAATGGCTGGTGGATTGTTTTCAATTGAAAGAGATTATTTCTATGAGTTGGGAACATATGATCCAGGATTTGAAATCTGGGGAGCCGAAAATCTAGAATTGTCATTTAAGGTAATCTATAAATGTCTGTATCATATTTCATCATTATTATTATAAGATATTATACTTTTACTTAGAAAAACATAAACAGCTGTGTTGCGTTCTTAAAAAGTAGAAATTACCGCTTTGCAAACTCTGTTGCACATTTGTTTATACGATAGATCAAGTGTTTGCATCTTTTATAAATAATTGTCCTTCAATGTCATCAGCGGATTTCATTTTATACAAAAATAATGAACCAATATCATTGAATATCTAACCACATCTAACATCACTCTGGTTTGCATTTGATAAATTTATGTATACTTTGTTGGAGCTTTCCATGTTTAAGAGATAGCATAAACAACTATATGTGACCGTCCACCCCAAAACAGCAGCAAATGCCAGCACTTTCCATTTTTAAATTATTTACAAAGACCATGCTTTAAGGATTAAAATGACACCTTAATGAACTTCACACGATTTCCAGAAGTCAAGTTATGGTCCGTCAAAGGTTGTCAGGGAGTAAAAATGATAACAGAGATAAACGCGTTCAAAGATCAGTAAGCCCTATATTTGCTGTTGATTGTCATCAAAATATGCAGATTTATTTCACAAATCCTATTATTTTTTTGAAATGAAACTTTGCAGGTATCTTGTAGTAAGCACAAGAATTGTGAATCTGTCAAAAAATAAATTTCGGCAAATTACGACCTTAACATGTATTTTCACCTGTAGCGCAAAATGAAGTTTCAGGCATTTACTGCTCATACGGGCTGGACGGTCACATATACTCCAGTACTACATGTGACCTTGACTGGATACTTTGATGTCAAGTTGTGTTTCGATGGTTATTAGTTTAAAAAGGTGACAGAGAAGAAATACATGTACCAGGTGTCTCAAAAATGGTTACATGTTGAAAAATGATCGTGTGCAAAAACTACACTCTTAACATTATTTTAATCTTGTTGAGTAAAAAAATACTCAAGATTACAGCTCATTTTGTTGAGTAAAATCCTACTCAACGTTGGGAAAACTTTGCTCAACATTGAGTAAGATGTGCTCAACTTTGAGTAATATTGACTCAACCGAGTAATATTTTAATCAATTTTGAGTAAGATTTTACTCAACAATTGGCTGTGACCTTTTTACGCAAGAAAGAGCAAAATAATTTAAAGAGTGTATAGTAGTTGAAGAAAAGACACTTAGCACAAATTATATTTAAAACCCTCTTCTAGATACTCTGATAATATTGATATCACAGCATTATTTATCTTTTCAGATTCATTTTGAAAGTATAGAAGTTAGCTTAAGTAAAATAAACTCAACAGGCTAAAAGTCTGCTCACCATTAAATCGAAGTTTGAGTGCCACAAGGCCGTATCTGCAAAACGACAATCCCCAAACAACAGTTTTTAAAATCTCATTGCTCTTCTCAGTTGTAGGATTCAACCCTCGAAATGTTCGTTGAAGTTTAAGTTGTCTTTAACCATGTTAACTAAAGTTGAGTTTAGATTTACCTGTTCTAATTTCTTGTCCAGGTTTGGATGTGCGGCGGTCAGCTAGAAATCCTACCATGTTCCAGAGTTGGGCACATCTTTCGTAAAACCCAACCGTACAAGTTTCCAGGAGGCAATGTTAAGTACGTTTTTTCTAAAGGTTCAAATAAAACCTTTTCTATCCATCGATCATTTAAAAGACTGCATACGCTGTTTGAACGGCTTGTCGGGTAAATGTTACCATATTGTTGGATACCTGATACGCTTCTGTTGGCAGTAGATTTGATTGAAAAATAAGCTTGATTAAATCATATTACCCACAAGAGTACAATGGTAACCTTTTACCCCAGTAAGGGTTGTGCAGGCAGCGTTTGAATGAGTTTTACCAACCTTCCTATAGTGTTTTCAACACGTATTGGTATTTGCTAAGTGATCATGCATAGCTTTGTATTAACGATTGTTAAATGTAGAGAAAAATATCTTATTCAATGCACTTGGGCGCACCGAATACTTTCCTACAATATGTTATTTCGGTGCCTATTTTGCGTCATCAAACAAGATTCTAATACAAACCTGTATTAGAAACAGTTTTTACACAGGTACTTATTGCATTAAATATTCCCTGAGCAGTTAAAAAAGCCATACCCTTGTCTCGTCTCGTGTCGACTTGTTTTCTGTATATTCTATATCCAAACAAATACTGCTATTATGAATGTAAGATTATGATTACTTTATAATAATTACATGGCGAAACGCTGGAAAATTGTACTATTGATTTGTTAAGAGTCTCCAGATTGTAATGGCAATAGATGATCAGTAAAATATTATACAAATATTGAATGCCTTAAGGCGAATTCATACTCGGCCTCCAAACAAAATTTTTCCTACCAAACATTTGGTCGTGACGTCACCAAATATTTGCCATCGAACTTAAAGTATGAACGGTTAGCAAACATTTGGTCCATTGTATATGGCAATTCAATAGCATGTGCAATCTAGCGCTACGTTTTATTTGGTCTCAACTCGGTGTTGAAGTTATTTTGTTTGGAGTCACTCGTCATTTTGATGTCACGACCAAATGTTTGGTAGGAAAAATTTTGTTTGGAGGCCGACTATGATTTGGCCTTTAGAGTGCAATGGTACAAAATATATCCGTTAGGTCAAATTTGGACTTTTCTATTTCACGCGGCGTAGCCGAGTTAAATGGATGTGAATAGGCATTCAATATTTGTTTTATATCATGATATCACACAGGTTTGTTTCATGCCGTGCAATAGTACAAACTGTTGCACGGCTCAAATCACTGTAATCATGATATAAAAAGTGATAATTCCCTCATGACTAGCTGCCAAATATTTAGATGCAGTCACAGAAATAAATGTGATGACTCACCCCGAAAAGGGGGACTTTGCGAAAAATAAAGAAAATAATAAGAATTTTCAGCAGATTTTCTGTTGTAAAATTTGATCGTCTTGATCAAGTTCAAGAAGTAAGGTGTCATTTTAAAGCTCAGAATAAACGGTAACAGATGAAATGATAAAATCAAAATTGATATCATCTGCAAAGTCCCCCCTTTCGGGGTGAGCCATCACAAATGTGGTTGCACATTACATCAAAGTAAAAAACGTGATCTTTCCACCCACTTTAATAGGAATCACTATTAAATCTTGTGGACAATTTTTCTCTTGACCAACAGAACTTTTCTTCGTAACACACAACGTATGGTAGAAGTATGGCTGGACGATTACAAGGACATTTTCTACAAATTAAGACCAGAATTACAAGGCCAGTCGTTTGGCAACATTACTGACCGGTTATTGCTTAAAAAGATACTAGGATGTCATAATTTCAAATGGTACCTGGATCATGTCTTCCCATCACTTGAGGTTCCAGAAACCAAATTTCAAGCTACCGGTGAGGTGAGTGAATCAACACTTGAAAAGATACAGCCAATTCGTCATGTGTATGAAACATGGTTGTATCTGTATATAAGGTTTCTTTTTCAATTGAAAAATAATCCAAAACAAAACAATTTGATTATTAACCCATACAATCAAATGATGATATCAGAAATCAGATCTAAATAAATACTAAATACTTTTGATAGAACAGGTCCTCTTTAAATAATGAGACGTATTCAAATACTTCTTTGCTGTATTTACATGATGATTTGTTTCCAATGTGTGTTTAAACAAATTTGTTTCATCCCGAAAAGGGGTACTTTGCGACAAAACCCTTTTCAAGAAAACTGTTGAAAATAGACAGCAGCAAAAAATATTTTCCAGCATATTCTGTGTTGTAAAATTTGATCACAATTTTTCAACCATATATACTGAGCGAAAACAAAGAAGATAATTAGCTACTTGCACGTTCGGTTCACATTGTTAAATATCATCTTCGTGTTCTTGGGGTAATTAATAACGAATATGACGAGGTGACTTTGCCTTTGTTTGTCGCTAATTTCTACAACCTTTTACTTCATCAATGCCCAAAGTAAATAAAATATATTAATGGGAACTCTGAATTGTGTGGATGTAAGAACAGTTGACATGCTGTGATAATGTGCAGAACAACTGGAAAATTGCCATAAGTAAATTTATTTGGTTTTCCGGACTCAATGAAAATTACTGTCATGCCGTAAATTCTATAATCATGATAATAAGAAAAATATAAAGGGTTAAAAATATTACAATCCCGGATCATAACATGGGTCAAATGTTTCCCCTTGCTTACCCAGGTACCTATTAGGTACAGGAAATGTGCCTTTCATTTGCACCTAAGGTACACAACCACGATATCCTCACTAGCCTCCCCTTGTGTCCGCAATTGATAAACAACAAAGGTAAAATGTATTTTTAATAGAGGGATATGGTGTTGGAAAACAAGGGTATTATATTAATATTCTTACTGGTACTTTGATTTGCAATATTTTTGTGGATAGGAGTTTTTACCACATAAGTTTTCATGTAATACAAATGTCAAACCCACTTGCAGGTAGAAAAACAGGAAATAAATCCCGGTAGATTACCTATCATGACCCCCTATTTGATTACTGTATAAATCCTATGTGTTCCTAGACGAATGTTTAACAAAATAACAAAACATAGGACAACAGGGCTTAGGTGTCCATGCTCATTGCAGACAAAAAGTAAAACGGAAAAGTCAGATTTCCGTCCCACTTTGAGGTAAGAACCCGAGGGTTTGAATGATAATATCAATTGTATCAGAGAGTTCTCTTACCGCAGAATAATGTAATGGTACAGTGGCTTTCTAATATTGCTTTTTTATTAATACATTTAAAGAATGCAGAGTCATCGTTATATTTGTTTTAGCGATTTTTATTATCTATATGCTTATATCCTTTATTTAATAATGAATTTAAGAGTTAATTGTATAAATTGTGTCTGACTTTTCAACACAATACCTTTTTGACTTCAATAACATTAGTTCTTAATAAGAGGTTGTTCAAACTTAGGCAATAACTTTTTAAAGATATGTTGAAGATAGAACAATATTAAAAGCCTCTTTTTGTAATATAAAAAGACACACATGTTCGTGTAAAGGTAAAGACGCGATGACAACAATGTTTTTTTCAATAAACAATTCATATGCAGTTTGAAGTGACAAAAAGTTGTCTTAACAATTTTTCGCAGGTTGGATTATGAGTTGACGGGTGGGGTTTATAATGGTCATTTATTTCATCGCCATTTTATCATAAGGTGTTTGTTGTTTGGTTTCCATTGTTTAATTTCTTAAAATGTTATGATTTTCAGTTTTTTCAATTGAGATTTAAACCTCTTTAAATCTCGTAAATAGATAATTCGCCACTTAAAACGTTCGTTTTATTTTACTCATTCTCGGGGCCAATGACAACAAATAAGCAGGGCTACGATAACATTGTTTTTTGTTTTTGCTTTTTTTGTATTTTCCCGCAACCTCTTTGTTCATCAATGGCCTGAGTAGGTTATAGTTGATGGGAAATAAAAAATTGTGTGGATGTAGGAACAGATGACATGCTGTGATAATGTGCAGATGTAATGGACACTTGCCATAAGTGAATCAATTTGATTTTCTGGACTCAATGAAAATTACTGTCATCTATAATCAATGAAAAAACAACAACTTAAAGTATAAAAATATCGCAACATGGGTCAATTGTTTACCCCTATTTACCCAGGCACCTATTAGGCACAGGAAATGTTGCTTTCATTATTTTGCACTTAAGGTACATAACCACGACATTCTCACTTATCCTCCCTTGTGTCTGCAACTAAACAAGATCTAATTCAAGACAACAGTGTTATAATACGATATAGGGCATTATATCTTTTACTGGCATTTCTGCCTCTGACTTATATATATATATATATATATATATATAGTGGGTAGAATTTTTATGACATAAGTTACCTTGCTACACAAATGTCAAACCCACTGATAAGTTGAACAACAGGAAATGAAAGCAGGTAGATTACCTATCATAACCCCTATTAGATTACTTCTTTAAATCCTTTGTGTTCCTAGACAAATGTTTAACAAAATAACAAAACATGTAGGGCATATCTATATTGCAGACAAAAGATCAAGACGTAAATACAAAGGTTAAAGTGATAATGTTAGTTGTATCAGACGGGATTTTTTCCTCAAGGATAATATTCCGGCATAGTGTCTTTGTAATGTTTTTCATTAATTCATTTGAATAATGTAGAGTCATGGCCATTTTAGTTCATCTTAAAGCAATACTAGAAAGTGTTAAAAATGAAGCGCCCCCTGTCACCCATGACTTTTGATTTTTTTGGCTTATTGGGTTTGTTTTTGGTAGGTATGAATACCCTCCAAGCGATTTGGCTCAAAGATGCTTACTTTTTCTGTAATGGCCATTTGTTGAATTAAATTCGGGATCCCGAATTTCAGTTTTAGTTTATTTTTCCAGAAACAACAATGTATATAATAATCAGATAGTAAAAATGGAAGGATAACCAATAAGAGCAAAGCTCGTCAGAGTTTGGTCACCCCAAATTTAATACCATATGTACTAGTATAGGAAAGCATGCATGTGCATCTATTTTTTGGTGGCAAAACAATTTTTTCACAAAATACACTTGAAAACGCTTTTAGATAGTCATATTCCTACATTTTATGTTGTTTTTACTATAAACCATTTTTGATCAAAATCTTATAGTATTGCTTTAAAATTATTGATAAATGTGACTGCATCATTCATTTAATGATGAATTTAAAAATGAATTCAATAATTTTAACCCACTTTTGACACAAATAATAATTTTATTTCAATAACATTGATTGTTCATCTTCAGAATCTTTTGTCAAATTGGAAGTACTTGTTAAACGATAGATTAAAAACTTTGTCAGATATGTAATAAAGGATAAATATTAAAATGTTATCTTTCTGAATATGTAAACATATTCGTGCAAAATTAAAGACTTGATGACAACATTGTCCGTTCCGATATACAGTTTGAAGTGGTAAGAAAAACAAGTTGTCTATACTCATGACAATTTCTTGAGGATTGGATTATGAGTTGACAGCTAGGATTTATAATGGTCATGGTCATTTTATCATATGTGTTTGCATTTTGTTGTTTAGTTTCCTTCGTTTCATTTTTGAAATATGATACGTCACCTCTTTTCTATCTGAAAATATCTAGGTGTTTTTTTAAATAAATTTTAGCTTTTAATTTAGTATAACTATACGGTAGTTTCCACCCAATTTAATCTCTTTACATATGTTTCTCTCATATATACATGTATACGAATATCATAACAACAAGAAGTATGATTTATGAATAGAAAAAAGAAACAAGACCCCGGTTAATACTCGGTAGCAATGAATAACCCATGGCCCAAATGTGTATAATCTTACCCAAATACAGGCCACTACTAGTATTTGTCAAATGTTAGCTTAAAATTGTAATTTTGACAAAATGATGAATTTCGCAGAATTTACAACAACATGAGTAGCAAATGGTAAATATTTCTTTGCATTGTGATCTTGTTATTTTAGCCATTGAAAATAATTGTACTAGCTTATATTAGATAAATCGATATGAGTTTCTTTTATCTATAATTTGTGATAAATTATTAATTAAATGATTCATCAATATATTATTTATTTTCAATCCCACAGTGAATTTGAATTGACTAGCATTCATTCATAAGTTCCTCTCTTTCAAAAATGTAAACATTTCATGATGCAATATACTATAATTTCTATTTTAAAACCTCGATTTATTTCTGAAATTGTTGTCTCTAGGACTAGAATTATAATTTTCAAAGTTAACCTTTATAGATATCACGACTTTTAAGAATTTATGATGATTGCCCTCTTAACAAGTACGTGAACATAGAGGGTTAAATTATTGCGTATAGATAAATTAATACCTCAGATAGTCACGTAACTAGAACACCATGGCATCTATGTTGTGTGCAATGAAATATTACTAACATAAAAAGCCAGGTTTGTTTTTTATCATTGCACACTCCTCATGTTCATGAATTCTCAATTTCTGCAAGCTAATAAAACTCATGCTTGCCTCAAAATTATTGATGTGACTTTGAGATGAGAAAATAGACAATGTCCAAAAATAAATCTGATTTTACTTAACATCTGAGATAGGACAAATTAAGGTATCAGTAAAAAGCAGATGTATTACAGAATAAACGTAATTTGTCAATAGAATAGAAATTGAAATCAGACACTTAAAGGTTATATGCAAAGAAGGTGAACACTGAGCAGTAAAGACCAATTAACACTAATATAGGACGAATACACAACAATTCCTGCATTGTTTTGCTTCCCAAAAAGCATTTTTAGAATACACAACACAAATCTATACCACTTTGAGTCCACTGAATGATGACATGCATAAGGGTTACTGACCTGTGCAACCAACTTCTGCAGTGCATATAAGTGTATAGAGTTTTAGCAGTATTTGTTTGTGTTGAAATTTTTCACTTACCCTGTTATTGACTGGTATTAAGTTAATTATATTCCAAATGATGCTTTACAATAATGTATGAATCTCAAATGATATTAAAAGTAAACTTTAAAAAACTATTTTCAAATTAAACACTGTTTCTAGTCAAAAGTCAAAAAATATTTCAATATATAACATCAAAACCCCATTGGTTTGCATTGTGACTGGCAACACTGCATAATTCTTGGGTAACCCTTATGCTTGTCATTTTTGGGTGAGTGTTGCTTGGATCATTAGTTTTTGAGTAATAGTTATTTTATCTTATTTTGCTGTTGCTCTGGTGAAAATTGGTTACTTTTGTGTTTAATTTGATTGATACAGCTGAATTCTAGACTTTGATGTCAAATATGTCCAACCTTTGCATAGTACCTTTAATGTTGAGGAAGGTATGGTGTCAACTATAGACGATTTGAATAGGAACAACAGATGTATTAATGTAGATATTACATCTATTAGTAACGTCGGTGAAAATAATATATTAAAAGTGTGTTTACTCTTCTAGTCAATACCGCGCCCATTGAGTTAGAAACATATCTTTTGCCAACGTTTTTTCACATTGTTTTTCTCTTTGTCCTTGCAGGTGCGGAATATGAAAGTGAATAAATGTATGGATACTATGGGGAAATCTGGGCCTGTGTCGGTATTCCCTTGTCATGGCAAAGGCTTCAACCAGGTCAGTATAAATGCATGTGTACAATATGGTCTGGCCCTGTGTCGGTATTCCCTTGTCATGGCAAAGGCTTCAACCAGGTCAGTATAAATTCATGGATACAATGGGGAAGTCTGACCCTGTGTCGGTATTCCCTTGTCATGACAAAGGCTTCAATCAGGTCAGTATAAATACATGGATACAATGGGGAAGTCTGACCCTATGTCGTTATTCCCTTGTCATGGCAAAGGCTTCAATCAGGTCAGTATAAATGCATGTATCCAATGGAGAAGTCTGACCCTGTGTCGGTATTCCCTTGTCATGGCAAGGCTTCAATCAGGTCAGTATAAATGCATGTATCCAATGGAGAAGTCTGACCCTGTGTCGGTATTCCCTTGTCATGGCAAAGGCTTCAATCAAGTCAGTATAACTGCATGGATACAATGGGGAAGTATGGCCCTGTGTCGGTATTCCCTTGTCATGGCAAAGGCTTTAATCAGGTCAATGACGTTCTTTGGTGACTGACAAATCACTTTGACGGCGAATGAATGAGGACCATGTATTATTGAACCATAAAGAAGCCTCTTGGTAAAATGACGCAATTTACAATTATACATCTGGTTAAGTACATGTAAATGATTAAATTTGATGAAAGAAATGTGCATCTCAACTGAGATGAATGGTGATTTTGCTTTCACTGTTTACTCCGACTAAATGAAACATATGTGGACATATATATATTTAATATTAATTAGATGAATTTATTAAACCCTTCATAAATGAAAGAATCCTTAATCATGTTAATTAAATTTCGGTTTCAGAATTTTGCTTTAACATGGAAAGGAAAAATCCAGTTTGAAACCACCAAGTGCCTATCCTCAATCGCAGGCATCAACGCAAGAATAAGTGTTACTCAATGCAGTGGCTACAACACCATGAAATTTACTCATACTAAGGTAAAGTTTTGTTTCTTTAAGGCTACTGAAAGGGGTAATTCATGTTCATCACAAGATTTTACCAGTACAATCTATAACTTACATTAACCTTGACTACTGATCACACAGGCGATAGCAAAAATTGCGATCAGAATGTTTTAAAAATGGTTAACATTCTAATGGCTTTTGGTCAAAAAGCTCAAAAATTTTTCATGTACTTAGAATCTTCTGATTTTATTCAAACTTCATCGGTTTATAGTCAACATAATATAATGGAAATACAAATACATTTTTGTAATATTGTTAGCAACAGCAATTTTCGCGAAAAGCGCTTGACCGTAAAATTTAGTGTTGTTGTAATTTGTGTCGCCTAAATACTGGTTATCGCCGATAAACAGTATTTTTCAAGTGAAAAACATTGTTTTTCGCGATAAACTATATTTTTTATTCGAAAAACATTGTTTATAGATAAATTATGAAAATAGTTGTTTTTCAAGTTGAGAAACATACTGTTTCTATAGAAAACAATAGCTTATCACGAAAAACAATGTTTTTTACTCGATAAACACTGTGTCGATCATAAATTATGTTTTTCGCTCGATAAACACCGTTTTTTTGCTTGATAAACAACACTGTTTTTCGAGAAAATGTGTTTTCTGATGAACAATGATTTTGCTTGATCAACAGTGTTTTCAAATGTTTTCATTTGATAAACAGTGTTTTCCAATATTCTCGGAAATGTCGGTGATAAACAGTGTTTATCGACACATCGTCATGTGAATGTAAGAAAGCCGTATCTACAGTGGCTGCTATGTGTTATATTTAGATAATACCTTGTCATTGGGACATACTTACAGAATGCCACAAAAACCTTAAATTTCTCTCCATTATGTAAGTGGCTCTTGAAATCATTCTCTAGGTGATGTATTTTTTCGAAAGTCTTGCATTTTCATGACAAAATATACCAATGCATTTGTTAAACGTTAGAAATTATTCTTTTAATCAGGATCATTCATTTTCTATTTCGTATTTGTTTTTTTCCAGAAAGAGGCTATGTACCACGCAATAACCGGAAAATGTTTAGATGTTAATGAATTAACCAATCAGCTTGTTCTACGTCACTGTGACGGAAGCACTCGACAGAAGTGGAAATGGCAGCAATACTATCACAGAGATGGGTCACCCGTGTCATGATGATAGCCTTTTTTTTATAGCTATTGTATACAAATCAGTTCTAATTTATTTTCCCGCTTATTATAATGTACCAAAGACACAGTGCCTGAAATTTTATATAAAGTAATCTAAATGAATATTGTAAAATATGCCAGTCTTATTTATTTTTAATCTTGAATTTTAAAAGCGACCTTGATATTTTTAGATAAATTTGCTGTTCTTACACTCCGGCTTTTAATTTTATTAGTACATGTATATCTGTATATTTGATGTGATACAGATGAAATAAGATGCAAAATAATCCTCTGCAGAAACATTAAGAATAATTTCAAACGGATTAATTCCAGGAGAAAGTTAATATCAGTGCCACGCTGGACAGACAATGTTTAAAATATATGATTAAGTAACATTCCATCTTATATATTTAACTCCGTTTAATAGTTGAAAATGGAATGTTTCACCATTTATCTCTTGAAAATATTAATATACACCGCTGTATAGAATATTTTCTTCGTATGAACTAGGGGTGGGGTGAAATTTTTGGCGTCACAGTATGGAGTCTACCAAGGCTGTTTTTAGCAATTGAATATCGGAATGAATGCAATAGCGACCCAAGTCCACTGGAATAGTTTTTAAGGAAACGAAAAAAAAGTTACAGTACGTCTGTTGTTTAAGTGATGCAAATTTGGCTCGCAGGATAGGTTAATGAATCCAATTGCCATATGAAACATGATTTTTGTATAGTATTTGTGCTTGCAATACTTTGCAGAGGGTCATTTTAGACAGTGGATTTGGGTCATTCTTACTTTCATATGTGCTTTATGTATAATTTTTTTATGTAAAAAGGGGATGAGATCCATCTGGATCAAATTTTTGTGCGGTAATACATCTGTGCTTATGCTCTGCTTGTCTGAACCAAATTTCAATGAAAAAATCAGTCGCAAAAATAATATTTTCACATATTCCTGAAATAGGTTTTTTGACCGCCATTTGAAATGAGACTAACAATTTTCAATTTTTGCATGTTTCTTAAGCAATATAGACAGAACCCACACCTGACACCAATTATCTTCCAGTTTCAAGGGCAAATTTGGCCGAAAACATAGTTTTGACTACTTATGATACATTCAAACAACATATGTATGCAAAACTGACCCAAGTCCATATGGATCTTGACAAATTTTGAATACATAGAGACCATTTGGAGGCACTTGCGGTGCTGATTCATTTTAGCCCTTCACGCACAAGGTAGCCCTAGCCATAAGAAAGTCTCTCTTGTATATAATTCATTTTTGAAATAAGTGGACTTTGGTCAGTCTTGCATTCTGGTATTCAATTGTATCGCTTAGAAGAACTTCTATTTTAGTAGGGTCAACTGGTATGACGTATCGTGACTTTTGCTTCAGCATAAGCACCAAGTGTCTAACAGTATCACTAAACATTAACATTTGGTTTCCATGGATTCATTGATACATCTAAAAAGTGTTCATCAGGCCTTATCAACCTTAATTGCAGTACTGCATAAATGTACTACCATATCAGTTTCATTTGTTTGAATGCACCTTAAATTGTATTTGACTTTTGCACAAACTGTTATTAATTTGCAGGGATACAACTAACCAATATTGTCAAAAATTGCTAAATCTTTTGCTCTATTATTCATATATGTGTCCCGCCGCGGCAAAAAAGTGCAGTTATCGACTCCTACATGTTGCTCATTGTAGCATATCTGATGCATACAAATAGCATACATCAGATATGCTACAAGGAGCAACATGTACGAGCCGACAACTGCACCCTTTTGCTGCGGCGGTCCACATACATGTATATGTATTTTACTATACATGAATACAGAAGAATGTTTTATTTTTCCTGTAAACTAACATGTAGTTGTATTATATCTATTTCTTTCTGAATTCAGTTTGCATATGAAA
>JXSR01S027568.1:12870-24861 GCA_000969725.1 Ophiothrix spiculata | reverse complement strand
GTGTTGTCTAAGAGTATTCCTTGGTTTGAAAGACACAGGGAGTTTATAGTTTCTGAAAATCCTCCGGATCTTTTCGGACAGTTGGTTCACGTACGGTATAGTGGTGTTGAAACTACGCGTACGCTCCTCCTGCTGGTTGTTGATTGCAGGGGCGACTTTATCCTCCTGATTCTTATAAATCTATTTCAGTTAGATTTTGCCAGTAAATAATGATTTTTATTGTTGAAATGTTCAAAAATGAAATTTTACGAATCCAGATTAGTTAGCTGGGAAAGTTAAATTCCAAATATGCAGCAGAACTCGAAGAACTTGTAGAATTGTAGAATGAATATTTCTACAGCGTGTTTTGTGGGAAAACAAAAACAGTGGTGGTCTATTGGGTATATGTTGTGCCTTCAATAACAACACCAGAAACACATTGCATTGCCAAATTTTTGCAATATAAGAGAATACCAAATGATCAATGAATATTAATTTATACATTAACCATGGATCTTAAATGTGATTGTCAAGAAGAATAATGTAATTCCTCTTCCATTTGGGTCTTTCTGAATAAGCATACCATACTAGACTCTTGTGGATTTTTATTACACTACCTACAGTTAGATGATCAATACAATGTGTATTAACTCATAATATAAACAGAGCGAGGTAAAATAGAAATCAAGTTATCTTCTGGGAATTTTTGACTTTCAACTTTGTATTTTAGTTAACAACATCTTTAATACTCGATTTGTTTTATCCATAATATTACTCGTTAATTGTCGTAGTCATAACATTTCGTTTTCCTGATCATTTATAAATGTGATGTCGTTCATATACAAAGATTCATACAAATATAATAAAACAGACCAAATATTTGTATGGTTATGTCAATGTCTTTGTAAATGTCAATATCTGTTGACGAGACATTGGTGCCCCTTTTGTTCAAAATACTCTAACATTACACCGTATTTAAGTGCCCTACTATACAAATTTCCCTTTTTAGAGAAACGTTTTATTCACATTAAACATAATCTCTGAAAGTTGCTGAGATAGGCGATTCTAAAGTAACGTTTGTGACACAAACAAAATGAAAATTTCACTTTCAAATGACTTCAGAGCCTAACATATACATTGTTTCCACGAGTTTGTTGTTGATAAAAGTGCTCACTGGTTGGGTCAAGACGTGTAGGTGTTTAAAATATATTAATAGCGAAAACTCTGAATTAATTGGTATAACATTCGGTAATATTTCTGACATCGCATAGAATTTGTTTCTCTAAATTACTTAAAAGTAAACATTCTCTGCGAATTTGCGAGTTTTGTATTACGTTTAATAAAACACCAGAAATACAGTGCATTGCCAAATTTTGGCAATATTAGAGAATACCAAATGATCAATGAATATTAAGTTATACATTAACCATGGATCTTAAATGTGTTTGTTTGTCGGCAAAACAGGCTGGTTTGAAAAAAGTGAGGGGTTACAACAACTCTCCACCCCTTCAGAAGAGTAATATATCGTATAAATGATTTGAATATTTTTTCCTTTAAATATAACATGCATCAAGAGGTGAAATCATTACTCCTGTGCATCCGACCATTCTTCTAATATCCACATTTGTCATAAGATGATAATGTATCAACTTGTTTCCAATATTGTTTTATATTTTTGTCTTCTTAGCCATTCTGAAGACATAAATAGTCGCCATTAGAAGTGTTGATGAACAGTTGGTGTAGGTATTAAAGATATCTTTTATTCTATTTTCAGTTTAATCCATAACGTAAAAGCTTCACAAATTGCAAAGTGAAAAGATATATAGCAGATTGTATATCCCTTGAACAAAAGGGCGTACATTTTCCATTCTAAATTTAGTTAAACTTATTGGACAAAATATTACTCAATCATATTACTTACACTGAGACAGTAGATAAAACTGTTTGAAGGAATTAAAATTTCATTTTGAAAATTTTAGTTTTTTAACAAAGAGAATATTTCACTTTTCCACAAAAAATTGTTAGTGGATAGCACTAGAAAGACTAGAAAAGCAAATAATGTATGATGTGTTGAAGATAGGTAAATCAAATCTAAATTGATGATGATGATCTTTATTGCACAAGAGTGACCTGCACCAAATTGTTTTTACTTCAAAGCATCCCTAAATAAATGCTCTTCAAGGAAATAAAACTAAACCTGCTGTTATCATCAAAACACTGTCGGTCTGTATAAAATTCAACTTACCTGGTTGCCTAGCATCGTTTCAACACATTGGGAGCAAATTGTATAAAGATGCGCTGTTTGTGTCTCCAGGCCACTATTTCATGTGCTAATCATCAACACTCATGGAAATTACACCTTCCCTCTAGGAACGCTTTACTTCTAGTTGTTCCTGATTGATGGATATGTTGTTGTTAAATGGAATCGTCATGGAATTGGTAAGGTTGTGACCTAGATTAATGGTACCAGTGACAGAAGAAGTATTTTACTCTTCACATTCAAGCCATCATTTGAGAGTATTTCCCCAAAACACTGTGTTACTTGGTTTTATTTAATTGTGAAAACGCATTTTCCCTTTAATAAGGTTACAATATTTTAAATATTCATTTTTATTCTTAATTTAATACAGTATGTTTGAATACTATGCATAGCGCGCGTGTTGCAAAAACATCAAATACAACTAAACACATGTATATGTGGTGTTGGGGAGGGTGGTTTGGGAAATGGACAATAAGTCATGCCGAGGGGTTGGTAATTTCAAATTTGCATTCAGCAAGTCGAATTTTAAATTTGCTGATTTAGTGATTTAACATAGACATGTTAATGATATTCTTTTTTTATCATGTTTTAGTAAAGAGGATTGCAAAGAATAAAAAAGCTCAATTTCTGCCTGAACTTGTCACCCCGCACACACTGATATCTCCCCTCTTTTTTCCAAATTGAAACTAAATTCCCAATGGCATCTCAGCAATGTTCTTTTGAAGCGAGCAGGCTCATTATCTAATATAACTTGTTTCAATTTCCTTGTCCGCATACTCTTTATAGAAAACAGAATCCGCCCCCCCCTCCGGAATTTTTTTTATACCTCCGCCGTTTGTTATTTTTTCACGCTGAAACTTCTTGCCTTTTTTTTTTAAAGCCTTGCGCTTATTTTAAGACCAGGTTTGTGAAAATCAGACCTAGGGTTAGGACGTGGCGTTCCGTAATGGCAAGCTGGGTCAACCGAAAAAACTGACCAAAAACTGATTTTCAATGCAAATTACATACAAATCGTGTTTTTCGTTATTAGGATACACTTCCACTATGTTTTATTGTATCTATTTGATTTATTTAGAGTAAGAACATGCCTAAGTATACTTTGCCACACATTGTTGATAAAAATTGCAACTTTTGCTCGAAAAAATTGCGAAAAACGACGATTTTGGCGATTTTTTGTGATTTTCGCGTTTTTCGATGCGACGTCACTTAGGTCCGATTTCAATTTCTTGGTACCAAAGGACTCGTGAGGATCATAGCTATCCTCCAGTACCCTACACTTGATGTTTCGTCAATCGGGTTTCGGTTTTCCCCCGGCTGTGAGATGGATCGAAAAAGCCCGGCTCTTTGAGGGTTAAACTAAACACTAAAGTGAGTCTATTCTGACGTAATTTGTTAAAAGTATCAGCATGGAGGAACATGCATTTAACAACGTTTCCATGGTAATATTATAAGCAAACATATTGGTCAATTTCTGTATTGAGATGCGCTAAGTGAGCCTTCTGGCTAATACTATTTTCACTTTTAATCATCTAATCTATTACACTTTGACTCCAGGAGTCAAATGGCTATTCCGTTTTTGTTTCATTGATGTGCGTTATCGACTGATTGAATAGTCAAAAAATTGGTAGTGACCTAAATGTATATTCCTGCAACGTTATGGTACTTAATGTAAATATTGTTTTGGTAATATTGTATAAGAAACAAATTATTGATATGACACGCGTGCAGCTTGGGGATGCTTTTAGTACTCATGTTTAATAACAGTGAGCAGTTTAGAATTAAACGAAAGACAAATTTCTTCATGTGTAATGTATTTTATGTAATATACAAACCATTGCCAACAACAAAGTACAAGCTTTACATATATAGAAAAGCATTTCCCTTCATATGATTTTACAACTTGATTTGTTAACAAATTAATTTAAAGTACTAAAATATTGTGAGGTGTTTTTTACAGAAACAGGTATAATTATACAATAAAACTAACTACAATGTCCTTACAGATAGACTACAGACTGACTCTTGAGGAAATAAAATACTTAGGGAAGAATGTTCACAGTTAGTTTAACAATCATAGTTAACCGGTTGACAATGACAAACCTCTAAGCTCTTAGGTCTCTCCAGGTATCTTCAATGTTTGGAAATTTTGTTATAACATGTGCAAGTGTGTGCTTAATGAAAGAATCAATGCACTTTAGGGAATCGATGTAGAATTTGGATACACTGTAGCTTTAGAATGAGCTGCTACTTGTGTCAAGTTTGCATTCTTACGTCAGGTGTACTTTCAATATGATATCAGTAAATTTCAAGCAAAGTTTACACCAAACAATCCTATTTAGACTTGGGTTAAATTACAAGTCAAAGGTGCAATAAACAGTGCGATTTTTTTTTGTATCATTAAATATAAGAAAAATTGTATGTATTATTCCACTCACACATAAAATAACTGTTTAAAAATGATTTTGGTACACCTAATTAATTCACTTTGAACATGTAAGTGAGATATCAATATTGTACATACCGAGAGTTGAGACCAAACAGGCCGTATCTGCATTTCAACAAACCCAAGAACAAACGATTTCAAAACTTAATGAATCTTTTCAGATTTATATTTAATTTCATACATATACACTGAAAACATTAATTAGTCAAAAAAATGTCTTATCTTGTACGTATTTAATTAGTCAATTTTAGTGCTTGGCGAACTAAATTTTACTCAAAATGACTAATATAATTCATGATTTGTTATCGCAACTGACTATTAATGGTGAATATCTATCAGAAATTAGTAATTTAATTCGTCATTCAGTTAGTCATGCACTAGGATTGACAAATAATTAACAGCACATTTGATATTCGCTAATTAGTCATGTAATTAATCATTTAATAATTAACTAATAATTACCAAATTACAAATTGAACATTTAGAGATTTAAACTATTTTGCAACACAAAAAAAAAATTGTTTTTTCAACATTTCAAAGACATTTACAGCATTTTTTCATGAATTATGAAAAAATCACTCTGCATGACTAATTTTTAATTCGTCAAAATGTTTGTTGACAAACTAATGTTTTCAGTGTATATTAAGTAGATAGTGTCAATGAAATGGAACAATGAAACCGAAATTCAGAGGATTTTGATGTAACTTTAAAATACAGGATTGTTCCTAGAATCTGAGATACTAATCCAGATAAAGTATACATAATTTTAAAACAAAATATTTAACTAGGGTAATGATCTTCAATGTTTGTCAATTACTTGACTCTTTGTTTAGAAAATCAATTCACTTTAGGATAAATTTAGAACAAAAGGATGTTCAATCGACCAAAGGAGATACTTAAACATGTGTATATTTGATTAATTATTATTTACACACCTACGCATATTTAAAAATTGCATTTATATGAAACAGTACACCACTAAATGCATCATCGTTTTTATTGCCGTTTAATCATTCCTGGGTCACGTTCAAATTAAAAAAGCAATGAATAAAAATCAAAATAGGTATATGCAGGAATACAAATAACTAAAACAAATTATAATTATAATAGAAATTGCCATGCAGTATAGCAAATGAGTCTCATTATAAATACCTGACTTAAAGGTGTAATAATGTTGATAAGGCGACATAAAAAAATGTTTTACGGGCCCGACCGATCCTAAATTTGCGATATTAAATATATATTTCAAAATCATTTAAAATCAGCCGTTTTTTGGCAAAAAATTGTCAATTTTAGTTAAATTTTTGAAGGAAATGGTTTGTAATTTTTTTTTCCAGTTTATATCGCAATTTTGGGGGATTTTGGGGTTATTCTGGGAAAAAAAACCGACCCTACTTGGAAGGTCCGCCCGCCCGTAAAACAGGTTTTTTTTCCGTCGTCTTACCACTAACCTGTTAACAGCTAATGAGTCGAGGTTTATCCCAAAAGGCCGAATCTACGTAACGCTTGACCGCCGATAACAGATAAACACAAAACAAAATTAAACCTGAATGTGGGGTTGATTGGTTGATCTCAAAAACAGAACAATCATCATTAACATTGTCGTTTTCTTCGTTTAAACGCAAAAAAAAAACCCGATGAAAATCCGATATTTAGGCCATTTTTGCCTTACATCGTAAATTTCGGTCCGAAAGTATTTTAACACTTAATTGGTCAAGGTCCTCCACATGACCCTTAGTGGTCAAGGAGGGGGGGTCCATATGGACCAAACACCGAAAAAGTGTTTTCGCAAAAGAATTTTACGTTGATACTCTAGTCACAGGTTAAGTACTTCAAAGCAACTAAAAATTTGAAATATGAAATAAATCTGCATATTTTTAATACAATCAACAGAAAATATTGGGCTTACTGATCTTTGAACCCGTTTATCTCAGTCATACGTTTTACTCCCTGACAACCTTTGACGGACACTAAACTTGACTTCCGGAAATCGTGTTAAGTTTATTAAGGTGTCATTTAAAAAAGTGAAAATGACAAGAGCTAGCACTTACTGCTGGTTTGGGATGGACGGTCAGGACAAAGTGTACTTTAGATCCCAATCAGAATGTTAGGGTTAAGGTTTAGGGTTAGTGTTAGGTTGTGTTTAATTTAATATTAGGGCTATGGTGTAGGGTTAGGGTTAGGGTTAGGGTTAGGCTATAGTTTTTGATGGGACCTAAAGATTCTTTTTCCGATTTTCTTATAGGATATGAAAGCCATCGCATCATTGTATGTTCAACAACATTTACAAACACTTTTTGTACCGGAATTATTTAATTGGCTCACGCCGTATAATTAGGCCCTCACATATTATTTACGAGCTTAAAGTATGTGATGAAGTTAAAGTGGTTATCATTAGATCAATCTTTTAAAACTATTTTTCTAATTATAAATGAGGCTTGGTTATGAAAATTCAATAACGGTAATACCACGTTCTCAGTGCCAAATATTTGTTGATTTTCATCTCCAGATCTCCGCTGTCATCAGAAAATAATATTGGAATTAATTTAACAGCAAAGACATGTTGTATTGAATGATTGGCACCCCTTAAAATGTAGATCGTACTCAAATCAATTTATCTAACAAAACAACGCGTGATTTCTTACTATAGCGGTAAGTTTGCATTAAATCAGCCATCAGAAAAGTCTAAACATGCTTCAATTATTACACGTTACCTAAAATAGCAGATAGAAAAGGTCATTTAAAATTGTACAAATCTGAGGATGGGAATTTAATAAGTTATAGAATTTTATATGGTTGTAAAAAGTCATATTGAATAAATGAGTACCAAGTAATGTAAAATGTAAAAAAAGTTGATGCTTCACGACTTAAACAATGCACTGAACTGACATTGCATCCTTTTTATGACAAAAATAGGACTAATGGCATGTGTGGCAATAAACTACAAATATTTTTAAAAATTAACTGTGTTTGAATGTCGTGTTCACCGCAATTTTTTACAATCTTAAACATGGCAAACTATTGCACTTTTGGCATACATAAAGGGTAGAGCTTTTCAATCAGAATATTAGTCTGGATAACTGATTTTTTACAAAACAAATCTTCGAAGTGGCGTCAAGTGTTTTTTTATTTAATAGACCAGTTTCGTATGTCCCATAATGCATCTTGAAAGTACCGCAAATACGGACATTTCTGCGCGAACGACCATATTACAACATTGTGCGCATGACGTCATTTGCGCAGAATGTAGTAATATGGTCAACTGAGCGTTTACGGTACTTTCAAGATTCATTATGGGACATATGAAAGTGGTCTATTGACATCTTTTTTCGTAATACATTTACGCAGTTTAGATTACGCAATCTTGTTTAGATGTTACAAGGTTTGCTCCAATATTTAGGAAATACAAATGTTATATCAGGTTTTTAATGCTAGCAACAGCAACAACAGCATTACATTATCTAGGGAAACAACATCTTTTTTTATACACTAACTTTTACGGTTTATGTTGACCATAAACTGGTGAGATTTTAATAATATCGAATAATTCGAACTATACAAAACAAAATGTTAAGCTTTTTAACCAAAAGTCGTTAAAATGTTAACATATTTTAATATTAATGACAAATGTCTTAACCGCCATTTAAAAGAGGAAAAACAATGTAAAAACTACTTGAAATTTCAAGTACAAGTGTATATAGTAAGCGTCATCAGGTATATCAAACGAACCGTATAAAAAGTCACTTATCATTTTCTTTTCACTTTTGACACATTTAGCGCAAAAAGAAAACTACAAAAAGCTTTTTGTGATAACCAGTCAAAAATTAAGATATTTTTTTGAAATAAAAGAATTTACACTGGATCATTGAATTTGCCTGCAATTGACTTATTGACATAAACATTTCTTGCTTAATGTTACTCACACTATCCTTGGTTTTAAACAATCATTGTTTTTGCTTAAAAACTGTTTAAAGATTGTGTTTTTTAAATTGCAAACGTTACTTATTTACAAAGCAAATCCGACACTTTCTTCAAATACCTCCATTCTACATAGCAAATAAGCAAAGTTAAAGAACAAGTAAATTAATTGAACAATGTGCTGAAAACAGGAAAAGCAAACCTTAATTAAATGATGATGTCCTTGATGAAAACCAACAGGAATGACCTGCACTAGATTGTCTTGAGTCTGCTTTAAATAAATCTAAATAGCTGCTCTGCATTAAAATATATCTGGCAGCTTTTACCAAGACACGGTTAAAGCAATTAAACAACCATCAACCAACCTGGTTGCCGTGGCATCATTTTCAACACATTGAGCACAAATTGTATAAAGATGCGCTGATTGTGCCTCCAGGCCGGTACTATTTCATGTGCTAATCATCACCACTCATAGAAATTAAAATTTCCCTAAAGGATCGTCTGAATTGCATGTAGGTGTATCTGACTGAGTGGAAACATCATGGAATTGGCATAGTCATGACCTAGATTACTTGTAGCAATAGCAGAAGTATTATTTTACTTTTCACATTTAAAATCATGATTTACCCAAAATCAGATACTCTTTTGGTTGTATATGAAAGTGTTTTATTCAAAATATTGTTGTCTTCGTTATTCTAAAAATGCCCTTATTTGCAATTTATTTACATAATGTTTTATTATTACTTACAGCACATTCTAATGTTATATAATATAAACAAGTAGACTAAGGCTTAACGTCCAAAGACATTCGCTCGCCTGAGAGACATTCATCCCCAATATTCGCTTTGACTTATTCCCTCAAATGGAGAGAAAACATTGATTACAATGCAAATCGATGTTATAATTTTGTGATAATGTTTTGTTATATATAATTCTTTAATATTTATTGCCTGTAAATGAAAAAAAAAATTTGAACTAGATCGATAACAAGTTATATTTTCCCATATTTAGCATTTGTTAAAAAGTGAGTAACTTAGATTTCGACGGAAGAAAAAACATGATATTTATACTGCTGTGTCGATAGTTACTTTTTCCAAATGTACTTTCGACACTTCAATTTTAGTGATTGCACTCCTTGTAGTGTTACTAGGAAAATACAGGTGGTTTAGCATATTGAAATGCATTTCCCTACCCATTGCCAGATGTAGTATGAAAAGATATATAGTATTTTGCTTGAAGCAAAATACCTAAATAAGTGAGTTTTCTTCAGTAATAGTGATAATTGTACTGTAAACTCTCCACAATAGTTTCGTTCAAGAAGCTTCTAGACTCCCTCTTGACGAAAGGAAAGTACTAGACGAAGGTGGTTCACTGCCAAATGTTCACATTTTACCCGTTAACGACAAAGAAAGCAACTAAACCTTTTTGCCTTTTGAGATATCTTCAACATTTTGAAATTTTGTTTTGACTTGAACAAGTGGTGCTTGTTGAAAGAATCAATACACATTAGGGAATCGATGCACCAGATGTTTTATACAATGTTTACTGAGTATGACCTTCTTGTCAAGTCAGTTTTGTGTTTTCAAGTCAAGTTTAATTTAAATTTGACAACCTGAGGTTTGAAATGACGTTAATATCAAACTAATATTTTTAGAAGTGCAAAAGTTATAACTATTGGTAATAGCACAATTGTTGTATATCTGAACATGAATGACAATTTTGTATAATTATGGTTTTAAGATAGAAAGAAAGAAAAGTTACTTGTCATGACTGAATCCTGTTAGTGTCATGGATGGTATCGATGTCCAATGATATTTACATGTATTTCTTTAACATATGACTCCTTCAGAAAAGGTCGGACGAAGCGGTCACCATAGAAAGTTTTGATCGTTTGTTTAAAACAAGCATTTTAACACATGAACCTTTAAAGTTGGACAAAGTTGAAAGTTGAACCTAAACAAATTTCAAATAAAACAAATGGTCAATTATATATATAAAGTTTTGATCCATAGTTTAAAATGGGAATTTTAACACTTTGACCTTTGAAATCTGACAAATTTGAACATTTGACATTTCTCTTGACCTTTCAATCTTTAGGAAAAGCTGAGTGATAAAGTATTGCTCTATAACTTTCATAAACATTGTCAAGACGATTCATGTCCCAAACTTACATAACAATATCTTGTAACGTGGATGAGATAAAAAAAAAAAGTGGTTTTGATTTGCCCTTTTTACCCTTACAGAATCTTTGTCCACTTCAAGGTCAAGTAACGCCAATTAAAAGGGACTCTGATCAAGCTTGATTAGAATCAGTCATTGAGACTCAAAGTGTTGATGAAAAGAAGAAAGAAAGAAGATAGGAGAAAGAAACTAATCAAAAGAAAAAACCTACCGAAGTAATCGGAAGGACAAAAGCACTTAATAATACGTGTAGTATAAAACCTGCTACGTTTGTAAACCTCCAATTTGATTTAAATGCATAGATGATCTCAACAAATGACTTTACATACCCCGAAAGAGCAAGTAAAATTGTTCTTTAATCGATAGCTCAACCGCAGTCATCACGCAGAGAATGGTCTGCATACACTTAATGTGTTACGTCAGATGTGCGTGCTAAAAATCCTTACGGAGACAGTGCTTGCATCGTACTGATCGCATAGTTTGCGTACGTTTTGCACGCAGGCATACTTTTAAGTCTAGCGGATCGCGACTAATTCTTTACTCATCCACTCAACGTGAAAAGTGTGGTATCTTTTTAATTACATGGTAGTCGCATTGAGTTCGTACATTGTAAGCACAGTGTCAATACTTACAACGTGCACAACGTACGATGCGCGCAACACTTAAGGCGTACCGTGCGTGCTATGTTCGATTAACGTGTACCTTCATGCTCTAGCCACCTCTTTCCACGTTTTTAGAAATTGTAAGGTAACCATATCAGAATACCTTTCTCATTATGACATTTATATTCTTTTACATTCTTTGATTCAGAAAACTCTTGTTTAAAACTTATGATTGTTTGATGCATGTAGAAAAATAATCGTTTGCAAAAAGTATAGCAGTTAGAGAATTCAAACTTCACATGATTTATAACACATGCCTCCGCTAGAAGTTTGCAAAATTTAAATATCACAGCATTATTACGTTTTGAGTTATCAACAAAGATAGACACCTATGTCGGGAACGTATTTTTCTAAAATTTAACAAAATCGGGAGCATGTTCGTTTGATATAATTTTAACCCTCGTTCAACCCCATATGAACTTAAAATTGACAAACCCAAACGTAAGTTGTTGTATACCATAATATAGGGTAGAGTTTCTTCTTTCCATTGATACCAAAATCATGAATATTCGACAAGTTGTTACGTAATTATGACGTCATAAATTACT
>JXSR01S027567.1:26191-40269 GCA_000969725.1 Ophiothrix spiculata | reverse complement strand
GTTCTCACATTAGGTTGATATACTGGTATGTGCCACGGTTTTGGGGTATAATTTTGCCGTTTTAGTTATATCGATGGGTGGGTTTTTGACACAGACCTAAATTAATGCGCCCATATGGAAAAATTTGGGTTTTTTTGGGAAAATTACCTTAAAAAGCGTCCAATTTCACCTAAATTGGGTGTTTTGCGGAAAAATGGTTTCGTGAAGGGTTGCAAAATTGCCTTGTTTTAAAGTATAGAGCACGGTCCTTATCGCAAAGTCTGCGTGGTACACCCCCGTACAAAATTGTTTTGAGAACCCCCCCCCCCCCGGGTCAATATCAGGGGGCTCAGTTTAGTCCAGGGAGGAGGGGCAGTAATAATAGACCTATGGACGGGGGTATCGTATATGTTCAACAAACAAGCCACCTTTTCAAAACACGTTGGAGCGTAATTATTCCCAAAACAACATTTTGACTTGTACACCGTACCCGGGCTTGAACACCATTGAAATTTGTCGAGGAATGTTCAGCTCTGCAACTTAGATTTGCTCCAAACTTCTTTTCCTTAGATTTACTGTTCACAATGTACAAAACATATCTAGGCCTATGTGTCATCGCTCTGTGCTTTAAAAATTACGAGTACCCCGAAAGGCCAAGCTAAATTCCAGCACTATTTGTTCATAGACCCATATTGAGCTTTTAAAGTTTGTACAGAGACGTTTTATACTTGACTTTATTTACTTTGATCATTTATCAATGTTTATTTTGGTCTTATTTGCAGTTTATTATTATTATGGATATTCCAATTTTTAGTAACGTTTGGCTTACAAATAAGATGACATTTCATAGTTTACCGTAAATAGGGGAATCAGGAAGGACTAAAGAGTCCCCGGGAAAGAGTCAGGACCTCACTTTCCCGTCCCATGGCTCTTGCGCAGGCCTACCAGAATTTAAAGGGACTAGCGTAGATTCCATTTAGAAATAAAAACTTATGGAAATGCTTTAAATAAAGCTTAAAAGTGTAGTAAAATCCCCCAAAAGTAGAAAGATTTACACAGAAATGGCTCAAATTGAAAGAGAATTTTTGCAATATCTCATTCTTTGAGTGTTGGTGTGACTATCCTGTGTTTTCTAATCTCAAAATTTGTACCTCAAATCAAACAAAGCTCCTGGAGATAATTTAATACATATTAAAAGAGAAACAATTGTCCCAAAATAATGTGTTTGCCCATCACAGGTGTAGAAACAAGATCTTTTTAAGTTCTGAAACTAGAAACACACCATTTTTGGCCGCCGGCGTAAACAATTAACGTATGTCAAGAATTGCAGTTTTCTCCAATATTCCTCAAAATCATGGAAAACTATATTAGGCCTATACTTGGAGGTTATATTACTATAAACATGTTCTATCGATTCATGTAAAAAGTATGTATGTAAATTAGTGGGAAGAATCTAGGCCAGTGCCTTTTAAAAAAATATAGTCATGTTGCTATGTGGTGCCGGTGCTGCTTGGAGTGTAAACATTTCCTTTCGCTCAAAGAGAAGATCTATTTTGACGAGATTGATCTATTTTTGATCTGCGTTGATCCCGGTAGATTACACGTGACACGAACCCATCCTGACACGACATTTTAAACCCTTTCAGTCTAAAATTGTCCAAATGATATCATCAATAAAACATTTAACCAAATCTCTGGTGTTTGGTTTAATCACGATACACTTTCAGGGAAGATTCAGGACTTAGCACGCCGTAAGGGTCACAACTTTTGGCAAAAACATGCAGCGTTGTGACTTGGAATTCTACTTCGCGCGATGCTAAAATGTTTTATTGTTTGCATCATAATCCACCCACAATTTAGCAACGAAGCTATTTAGAAATGGGAAGGGCGGGGGAAATGGTGTCCTCAACAGATTCGAACATGGGACCGCTCACATCTTGAAACGCTCCAACTCATGCGCATGAGATTTAAATAGGGAGATTCAGAGTAGTCCCATGGTCCTTTCCTGAGATTTTGGCAACTCTTGATACACAGCCAAATCATCGGCTGATATTAATTAGGGAAGCGTGTCTGAGTGGTTAGATCACGGGCTTATAGGCCTAAAACAAAGGTTTCCGGGTTCGAGCCCCGGTCAGATCACGTCTCCTTGTGTCCTTGGGCAAGACTTAGGGGCGCACCATTAGATTTCCAGGGGGGGGGGGCAGGAAGTTTTTTGAAAAAGAAATCCCCCTCCACAGGCAGTAGAAAAAAAATCCCCCCTGAACATGGAGTAGGCTGAAAAACAGTAATTTCCAGGGGGAAAAATAGCTCCCGAATGGGGATCGAAAAAAAAAATCAACCCGAACCCAACTTCCTGCTCCCCCCTGGAAATCTAATGGTGTGCCCCTTAACTCTAATTGCTTCGTGGTTCTGAAGGCACGCTGCATAGAGTGTAGGCCCTATACCTGCATGAGCTATTATAGTAGCATGCATGATTTTTGCGCTTGTGTACATTATGTTTACGTTATGACCCTTGTGGCTTTTGATATCCGTGACATGAGGGGGAACCCAATTCAAGATGAGCTCATTTTATATCATTTCCAGATGATTTTTGATCTTGACTAAAAATAACATTAACAGAAATAATGCCGTATCTCATCAAGTTGTGATACATTCAAATTAACATTGGAGTATTAAGCAGGGATGTACCGTCTCTCCACTGCTATTCAATATATGACTTGACAGACTTTAAACTCTAAGAATATTAGTCCTACATTTCTGTCTGTTTCCAGTGTACAGGAAACATGATAAGGAAAATAATAAGGAAATGCTCTCATGCTTGGGGTGTATATGTCTATTTTGAGCTAAGATTCTTGTTCAGATTTACCACAATCGAAAAAATGTAATAAATTATAGCATTTTGAGATAACCATGGTGAAACTGCATGTCAAAATTAAGTTATAAGTTTTAAGGGTGGGGTATAATAGACCTACAACTTGCATAAACGGTTTTTGTACTCTATTTCTCAAACTAATTGCATAAACCATGTAAAAGTATACATTTTTAGAAGCAGATTTTTACCCTACACATGATAGTGTTATCGGTTTTGACCAAAAATGTTCATTTTGGAAAAACACACACCCTATATCTACGAATTCGTCATTTCTTCATTTACTAAAAGACTTACTAATGTCCTAACACGTTGGAAGTTATATCTACGAGTTCGTCATTTACTGTAAATGATGAAAGTAAAGATTTACCGATGTCTTAAGAAACCATAACCAAGGAGTATAAAAGGTGGGGAAGGGACCCTTTTTTTAAAGAATTAGGGCCCAAGTTAATTTATGACCTACTTAATGATTCTGAATACTTATTTTGTAAAATTGTGGGCAATCCCTTTATACATGTCATTTAAATCACAATTTTACCACATTCAAAGTTGAATCTGAATCAAACATTCCATTTCGGTTCAAAACTTAGAAATAGTATGCGCATTAGTCAGATATAGAGCGCTATTGCTCAAGTTCAGTGTACATACAATATTGTAAGCTATTGTACATGTCATAAAATATATATAGAAATCTGGCGTTTTTTTAATTGCCTTTGTTCTCATGTCCGATTCAACTCATTAAGTTTCAGATAAAGATTTTGATAAAAAATATAACAAAAAGTCTGCTCCCATCTATTGCATGTATGAGTTTAATGACCATGACATTATGATATTTTAATTACGAAGTATTATTATGACTGAAAATAACTTCATAGACTTGGTTATGCCCTGTTTGTTGCTCTGTCGGTAATAATTAACATGATTAATGATGACAATGACAAATAGTTCTTAAAGTATAGGATTCAGTAGACAAGACTTAGGCTTAGATATTTACAATTCGAGTATTATTGGTTGAATTATTTTACTATATCACTTATGCAATCCATAAAAACGCCATTGAAACAAGCAAACAAACAATTGAAAAGCAAACAAACGGAGAAAACAAAACAACATACATATAACAATAATAAAAAGAAAAAAATGAGGACCATTTTAATATTAATTCTTAGAAGTCCACATTTTTCTGAGAATGTAGGCCCATACACCTTAAAGCAATACTATAAAGTGTTAAAAATGAAGCGCCCCCTGTGACATGACGTTTGATTTTTTTGGCTTATTGAGTTTGTTTTCGGTAGATATGAATACCCTCCAAATGATTTGGCTCAAAGATGCTTACTTTTTCTGTTTTGGTCATTTGTTGAATTAAATTCGGGATTCTGAATTTAATTCCACATGTATAGGAAAACATGCATGAACTTTTCATCCTTTTTTGGTGGCAAAACATTTTTTTCACAAAATACACTTGAAAACGCTTTTAGATACAGTAGTCACATTCCTCCATTTTATAGTGTTTTTACTGTAAACCATTTTTGATCAAAATCTTACAGTATTGCTTTAAGTATAAACAATGTTATTGTTCTGATACCAAAACATAGGCCTAACCAAATATTCTCAGTATTACTCATGGTAACTTTGTAAATATCAATTGACTGGAAGTATAGGAAACAATCTAAACCAACAATAAGCAGAATAATGTCGACAAAGTTGTTGAAGTATTATATAGTTCTACTTAGTTGTCACTATGCATAACCAGAGTATATACACGATGATTTTATGTTATCGTATTTCAATGGCGTATCTATGGAACAGTTTGCTATAGCATGTTTAGGGTGGGCAAAACGCTAAAACATTCTCCGTGGTAGACACAAAAAGTTACAGCCGGATTATTTGGTGGCTGGCATTTTGGCTGGTGAAAAACCTTAGATACGGCCTAACCTCACGAAAATATTTGTTTATTATTAAGTAGGTCTTGTTTTATATATAATTTTTTACGAGATAATTGTTCGGTGAACTGTATGGTTACAACTTGTCATTCCTAAAAGTATCAAGAAACGGACTTTCTGTGTTTTATACGCCATTTCAACGTGGGCAGAAATATCAAAATATCAATTCTGACTATCGGTGATAGAAAATTGGGTTAGAATATGACAGTTATAAATCATTATAGTTTGCTATAGGGTGGGCAAGCTAAAAGACACAAAAGGTACACATTACCATGATTATTTGGTGGCTGTTGAAAAACTATAGATACGGCATAACCTCATTAAAATATTTTAATAAGTAGGCCTTGCTTCATCTGTGAGATAATTGTTTGGTGAAGATTTTATGGGTACAATTTGTCATTCCAAAAAGAATCAAGAAACGGACTTTCTGTGTTTTCACAATTTCACCCGGGCAATTTCAACGTGGGCAGAAAGATCAAAATATTAATTCTGAGTGCCGTGGGATAGAAAATGGGGTTAGAATGTGACAATAATTAATCATTATAGTTCTGTAAATCAGACATTTGTCAGAAAAATATAAACATGTCTCAAAACATCTGGCATATGTAGCATACTTGCGTCAAACGTCAAATGTCATGCCATTTTCAGCCATTTCGAATGCCATGGGTTTATTTCACAACTTTCCAATTTTAATAGTATGTCGTTTTAAAGAAGCTTCTTGCAAAATATATTTATGTTAAACACACAGATCGATCTTTAAATAAAAAAAATCGTTTTAGTTGATATATTGAACAGATTTTTTGTAACACATTGCATTCAACTTGTTCAAAGACATTATTCAATATGCGAATACTTATAAAAAGTGCATAGCCGGGTATCTAAGACTTCGTCATTTACTTAAATATTTACTGATGTCCCACCACGTTGAAAGTTAATTAAAGGGACAATTCATGATCCACTTTTCTTCCTCAAGGTCACCTCTTTCAAAATCAACTAAGACTATCATTGACTGGTTTATATGTTACAATTCCCAAACCATTCTTTCAAATGTATGTTGTATTCTTCTTATTTAGCTAAAAATGATGATCAATGGTTGGAAGTATCTGAGATGACAACCAAGTTATATCTTTAGGGTCTATGGTTATATTCATTATAGGAAGTATAGTATTTATTTTAAAGCTGAATTTACTCTTTAAACAATCTGGTCAAATTGTGGTAGTTGTGGCGACCGGAAATAATTTAACACCCTTGTTGAAAATCTATAAGGCAATTAAGTTAAATTATTATTCCAGAAATGCTGACGGGATATGATATTATTAATTACCCGTATGTGCTAAATGGCGGTAACCAATTTGATTTATTTAACACCCGGTTTAATTAATTTGAGATAAACGGTTTACCTCTTTAACCGCGTTAAGAGAAGTCTGATTTTATTATAACGGACGAGTTAGAGGTTAAAATAAAGATGTGCTAATTGGCAAAACTGTTGAATCATTGTCCACTGGTTTTTTAATGTCTGAGGGTTAAAAGTAAATTTTATAGATCATGTGAAGCCCCGTGAAGATTTGATTCAAATATTCCCCTATAGTGCATGTTGTCTTTGAAATTTTGTAGGGACAAAATAATGTCCAATTCTTTTATTATCCTAAATACATTTTAGGCCAAGAAAAACAATTGTAGTGGAATTTCTGAAAAAATGAGTCGGTCGGTCGGAAAATATTTTCTTTAAAAAGCACCTAAATTATGAAATTTGGGTGCATTTTCCACTATTTTCAAAATATTTTCTCATAAAACACCCAATCTGAGCAAAATTTGGTGCTTTCCCGACCCTTTTTTTATTTTTTTTAAATTTTTGAATGGGGTCGGTCGCTGATGGCAACACATCAATTTGTTTGGCCTTATGGAAAGACATTTAATTAATAATAACTCTATAGTTCAAATTATAACAAAATATAGAGACAAAGCTTTAAGCTTTAGAGATCTCTGAGAGTCTATATATGCTCATATACCCAATGTGCCTATTTAGCCATTAGGCTCTTCAATTAACATTCCTAACATTCAATTAGTATAGCCTGAATCCATGCCCCTAATGAAGATTGCATTCATCATGTACAAACAAGCTGTTGAAATGCGTTGGTAGTTCTAGCCCATGGGTTTTACACTAAATCATATTTGTTATGAATTTCAAAGATGCCAAGCATTTCTGAACTTCAGATGATTCTGTTGCAGACATTTGTCGAGTTTTTTTGAAAGCATGCCTGAGCATTAAAGTTACAAGACGTGAGCTCTTGACGATAGAGGAGCTTGGGGCAAAGAGTTCTGTTTTTGTATTTTGAGTTAATTGGGTCAATTGAAATAAATAACAAGGACAACTTTTTCTCCTTCGTACATCGGAGATTTATATAGTGAAATGGTATAGGGTTCTATTCGCTGAAGTGCATTTGGACGGACAGAGCTTAATGAATTCGCTTGATCATAGATTTATCAAAAATTTCAACAACTTTGAAACTACTTGGTATCTTATGCCTCATTGGGATTAAACATGTTGAATAAGGAGCACGAACATAACATAGTTGGTTCTGCTGGTCCTTTCAAACGCATCCATTTTAATGCATATTCTCTCCTTATTTTCATGGTTTTACAATTACAAACTGGCTGAAAAATATTCAAATTAACCATATATGTATGTATGTTATAGGTTTTCTGGCTGTATATAGCATTAAATCGAGCTACAATGTACGACCTTTCTAAACTTAAAATCGGATATTTTACATAATCTGTAAGAAATAACATTGCTGCGGTGCACAAGTCATCACGAATACATACATTTTGTTGTTATGATAACCCGACTGCTTTGCTTATGTATGCCGGGAGTCATTATATTAAACAATCTCGTTAAAGAGTTTGTTCTGTGCAAACTGAGCCAAACTCGCAAAACGGAAGGTAAATACCATACCAAATTTGTCATTTCCCCTAGTTCGGAAATGAGCGGTTGTTGTTATTGGTTAGTTTGCCAATTATGTGGCATGTGTCGTGAAAATAGATACCACAACACAGGGAAGGAATACATGGTACAATATACCGCATAGGGGAGGAATACCTTGCAGACATGCATTGATATCTGTGGGTGGCTGGCTGGCTTTGTCAACACGCTTTTTGTTGGAGGAAATGCACATTTGCACTGCAGACACTAAAGGTGAAGTGGCTGCAGTACAACGTCCAGAGTCCAAATTTTGCCACGCGAAATTGGAACTCCGCAAAACTGTAAAAAGTTTTTCAGGAGATAAATATTATGGATGTGAAGCCTTCATGGAATTAAACTCAGGAGAATATTTAAAGGAAATAACGTGATGTTGTCTGGATAAAATAGATACCATGTAAACATTTTCATATGTTTTTCCGTGCTTGGAAAACCAATTATTTGCAGTGCGCGATTGTGAAGATAGTTTGCCAGATCATTAGGGCCTAAAGGTAGGAAAAAAGTTTCAGAATGGTTAGTGAGATTTTTTAGAAGTACGTTGTACATATAGCTTTTAAATTACGGGCTAGGAAAATAGGTTCATAGAGAAACACAATGAAGAGTTGAAATGATCATTTGTCAGACGTTTGAAGTTACCTGTATGCATTATGTAACACGAACAGGTAGGCGAGCTAAATTAAGATGAAGGACTTTAAGTTGGATTAACGGGACCTGGATTTACCTGCAGAGAGATAACTTTTTACCTCCAACTTGAACGTAGATCTATGGTGCTTTCATGGCGCGTTCAGAGACAAGCGATTTCATTACTGCAACATCGCTTGATACACATCCGGTAGTCCGCCTACCATTTCAGGGGGACTAAGATTCCTTTCACACCGTTGTGAAAGTAATCGTAGTCCCCCTGAAATGATGGTCCGCCTTCCATAGACCATAACGGAATAAAGCGTGAAACTGATGTTGCGTGAGAGTTGTTAACCTATACT
Source organism: Ophiothrix spiculata (assembly GCA_000969725.1). Lineage (NCBI taxonomy): Eukaryota > Metazoa > Echinodermata > Ophiuroidea > Amphilepidida > Ophiotrichidae > Ophiothrix > Ophiothrix spiculata. The sequence goes on along the minus strand of JXSR01S027567.1, from coordinate 31,515 downwards.
TTACTGTACAACCGGACAATAAGAACGGGGGACTTACATTCCTGCTACACCGGGTCCGTGATACACATTACAGTGCGGACCATTAATTTATTATACATTTTAGGCGACTTCACCAACAATCATCATAATTCTCACACACTTAAATGGTATATAACTAGTATTTACATAATCCAAGACGCACCAGGGAAGCGCGTTTTGATGAAATTTATCTAGTAAATCATGCTAAAAGGTTACCTGCCTGTTGATAACTCGCTATGATATTATCTTTCGTAAGTTTGGATGAGGTTAGAGTGGGACAACTTCTGCCCAGGCTTCTGTCGTAAATACCATAATTTACCAATGGGCGGTATATGCCTTGATGTATCACTATAGGCATATTTTGGAAGGTCTTATAGGCCTATGTGACGTTTTCGCCAGTTTTTACGAAAAAAAAAAATGACACTCTTTCTTGCACCTAGCAGGCAACGAATTAAACTTTTGGGCCTTCCTTAGGCCTAAGAAGACAACATGAGCAAACCGCCCCTGGATCATTAGTAAATTCATTGTCGAAAATGTGGATAACTTTACATAGCACTTTATTACATGTTATAAACTATACCACACACTTTTCGGAATTTGATTATTTATGTTTGTAGTTAAGCTTCAATGAAAATGATCTTGAAACGAGGCATATCCTTCTGTCGTTAGGAATGAGTCGGTAACATAACTGACGCCGTGTTTTCCTTGATAAATTTAGGCCTTTAATAAGTTTATTTGTGTTTAAACATCATCGGGGCTTATTACAACTTTGATTTCAACTAGCAAGTAAAGTTAGAGGATAATTAGACACTGGCTCATTCCACAGAAAATGAAACTTTTTTGACTCCAAGCAAAAACATCAGTTTTTTTGACCATAAAGCAAGTTTTTCCCTCATACGTTTATAAGTACGTGAGAAGTATTTCCCAAACAGAAATTTCGAAGTTTTTCTATCCGTGCATGAATGAGCACATGTTTTAATCAAACATGTCACAAACGTTACCGAACGTTACATGGACCAAATTGACTTTATTCGGGATTTTAGCATTTAGGCCAAATTTAATTTTCAAACACCCACATATCTAAGTCCGTCTAGAAGGACCAAGGGCAGCGAGCGAAGCGAGCTTGGCGAGGACGCCCTCGCCAAGCTCGCTTCGCTCGCTGCCCTTGGTCCTTCTCTTCTAGACGGACTAACATATCTTGGTCCCACCATTGAGCACTAATATCAACAACAAACTCGTGGATAGAATGTCTATGCTAGGGGCTGAGGCCATTTAAAGTGAAATTTTTCATTTTTTTGGTCACAAACGTTACTTTTGAATCGTCCCACTGCCAATTCTATGGATGATGATGGTGGTGGTGATGGTGGGAGGGTGAGTTGCTTTGCTGCTTTACATGTGCTCGGGTAACCACCTGTGTTCAAAGGGTTTTGAAGGTATAACCCTTATATCATACATAATTGGTTAGAAATGCGATTTTGAGGTAATTTCGCTTAGCAATGGTTGAAAATGTAGCCCTACCAACTTGACCAACAGTTGGACAAAGCAGAAACATGGCACACGGATTTGCCCAAATTTTGAGGCAAAATCTTGGTATGCTACCCAATCTGTACATTAATTTTTCATCACTATACCGTATATGCTTTGCATTCATTTTCCTTTGAGCTTGGATGTTTTCCAGGGTAGTCAACTTCTTGTGGCGAATCTGGAAGTGTAGATAATGAACTAATATAATGTCAAAGTTAATATACTAGAGGAGTTGAGCAATATAGACTTCACTTGCAATTTGTCAAAATCCGGGATACGCCCATGCCTCACTAAATTGAAATGGTATTAATGGCCTTGCGTCACAAATAGGTCCCTCAAATATCATGGATCTGTTACATATTACCCAAAAAAATATGTAGAAAACATGCATTTTTGCTAGGTAGTGTATACATGAAAAATCTTTTGACCGATAAATGTCCCAAAAATTAATGAGTCGTTTCATAGATTTTGACCATCCTCAATATTTTGACCACAATGAAAATTATTTTATGGAAGGCTATCATTACATCCTTCAAGTAATGTTTGTGTCATCTGGATACACCTTTCCCCTACAAAATCTCATTGTGCCAAGTTGGTTGACCAAAATGCACTTTTATTTTATTTTGCACCCTGTATAATTTTTACCCATCCCTAAAAATTTGGCTTATTTAGGTTAAATTGAAATCCTCGGAAAATAAGCTTTCCAACAATTTAAACTTTGTAGGTGTATATATTCAGAGTTACGATCCGTTGAATACACATTGGCATGGTTTTACAAATGTTTTTGTGTGAAACAAAAAGTATGACCAGTTAATGACTTACGTCCAAATATAGCTTGTAATCATATTAAAGGAATGACTATTGAAAAATATTTATTAATAAACAAAGTGAATATTGGAAACTTAAGAGTGAATTAAAGATTATACAATCTCTTCAAGAGTTTGCACTTATAAATATGTGGCTCTTTTTCCCCTACAATGATAAAACTTCTAAAAGTCCTCTATTATGTAAGATGGTCAGGTGCGTAACGATTTCTAGGCCAGACACGTTTAATTAATAGACCAATAAGTACAGAGTCCAACTTCCTTTTGCAGAGATGCACAGTCCACTAAGTTGCTGAAAATTGAGTCTATTGACCTACCTTGACCTAAACCCTTCGCATCATAAAGAGGGAGTAACTCTTGCCTCTGATCTGTTTGTCTTTTTAAAGATATTTCTTGTTCAACATCTCCTATTAGCTAGGATCATGCACTCGTGTGGCACTTTGAAGTTTCGACTTGTTCGAAGTCCACTTCGTTGCATAAGACGGTCAGTTGCTTCACGATTTCTAGGTCATATATATCTTTATCCAGACATAGACTAATTAATAGACCAATTATTACAGAGTCCAACTTCCTTTACGCAATTTGTACTATACGTTGCATTTATTTTCGAAAGTTTTGACCATTTTTGACCGTGATTTTGCTATTTTGCTGGTGACTCTGGCAAATCACATCGGTTTAAATGTGATCATTGTCCGTTCTCCTTCACACATGTACTTAATCTCGCTATTGTTTCTGAAATGCATTCTGTGTGTTCGTTAGAAGTACGTTCAATACGTTATCCATATGGTTTGTCCGTTTAATCCATACGGTGGTGGTCCGTTTAGCAAACGTCCAGTATGTGAAACTTCTGTACGTTATTCTTACATTTTGGCTCCATACGGTGATGTGTGACACTAGTCTTTAGGAGTAAGGACCCTGTCGCACATCGAACACCGACATTATAGGGTCAACGTACCGGTAGCATAAGGCCTCTGCCACACATGACCGTAATGGGGTCTACATGTGCCTAATGCACAAAAATGTTCAGTGCTGAACGTATTCCTAACGTATACACCACCGTGTAGACCATATCTATAATTGACATACTCCCGCCGTTGATGGGGTAAATCCAAAGAATCGGACGGAACTCAGAGCAAGATCAAGTAGTGTATTTATCATACTTGGCCTCGTTCTGAGTTCCGATTCCCCGCCCGATTATGTGGATTTACCCCATCAACGGCGGGAGTATGTCAATTATAGATATGGTCTATATAACGTTTTGAATGTTTAACCAACGATTAAATAAAGAACATTTAATAATGTGTGAAACAACAGAGTACTCGTTGGGCGAAGATTCAATGTAAAACAAACATTGTTACTTTTTGGCTGTATACATGGCCAAGCTAATAATGGCTGTACATGTTTGACAGAGCCCTTGTAACGGGGATTGCCCCAATGACAAAGACTGATGTTCATTCCCGAGTGTTTTACTATTACTAGAGTTTCTGTGTTATTTGTTTCCTAATTGTTTCCTTTTAATTACCACGCTTTGTTTCACATCGGCTAATTATCTGTTTACTTGTTTGTTAAAGTGTATTGTTTTATGATTTGCTAACGAATTTTAATTAATTTGCTGGTTAATTAGTAATCGTCCATGATATAATGAGTAATATTTTTAGCTTATTCCATGGTTTTGTTTTGGGAAGATATTAATAAATAATTTGGTCTAGATGTGCTTAGATTTTCTGTTATGGCCATTTGTTGGAATCCCGAATTTAATTCTACATGTAATAGTATAGGAAAGCATGCATGTGCTTTTTTTTTCTGTGGCAAAACAATTTTTGGACAAAATACGCTGGAAAATGTTTTTTTTTTTTTTTTTATTATAAACCATTTTTGATAACAATCTTAGAGTATTGCTTTAAGTACCCCCTAGCTTGTTACAAATATAAATGCTTGCAGGCATTATGCAGTTGCGCATATTTTTGTTCACTTGATAAAGGACATCGATATAAAAGTACTTAAACAAGGTTTTGAACTAACATTCGGGTTTTGAAGGTTTACTTTAAATGTTAGTTTTAATTTGATATCTATACCCTATTGACAAAAGGTGAAAAACTGATCAACTTATTGAACTAAAATGTTCATAGGACAATTACTATTTTTAAATGTCCGAAACCAATCGCGTATGTTATACAAGAAATCATTGATCACCATGCTTTTAACAAACCACATGTGTGTATACCTAAACATTTTAGAATCAATCCAAAGCAGCACAGCATTCTAGGATAAAAAGGACACCAGGAAACATTCATTTAGATTGGATATTATAAAAAATGCAAAATAGACCATTCCTTTGATTGGCATATTTTCGTCGCCGAAGGTGTCAATCAGTCATGATGTATCATCTGATGCTATAGACCATATCGATAATTGACCTACTCCCGCCGTTGATGGGGTAAATCCACAGAATCGGACGGGGAACTGAACTCAAGAGTGTGTTTATCATACTTGGCCTCGTTCTGAGTTCCGATTCCCCGTCCGGTTCTGTGGATTTACCCCATCAACGGCGGGATTATGTCAATTAACGATATGGTCTATACCTGGTCTCATAACGAGAAAGTGCCAAATAACAAATTTGCTCTAAGTTGCTTTTAACAAGTATATATACAAAGTTTCAGCGCGTGTTCAATCTATAAAAGAAAAAAGCCCAACAAAATGTTTAATTTGACCTGGCCTGTATAAAACTAAAGATCCCCAATTAAAGAGATAATATTTAGTGTAAATCTCGGCCGCAACCATAAAGATAAGTTTAATGAGCTCAATGAACCAGACAAGATGTCGTTACCGTGTTTATCATGTTAGTTTTCCTGATTATCTTTGATTATAATTTGGAGGAGTGTCGTATTTGTTCTGAAGTAAGGAAAGTATTCTTGAGAATATGGAGCGCACAAAGATATCATAATTACGTTATCAAAA
>JXSR01S027567.1:5472-24710 GCA_000969725.1 Ophiothrix spiculata | reverse complement strand
AAACTATAGCCTATACTGATAAGGATTCTGATTCACGTAAAAAGGGTGTTTTTTTTAGGATCAGGCACGTTACGTACGTAAAGTGAATAGGGTCTAAAATCTCAAAAAAACAACATAAACGGTATATTTTTGAAACTGATGAGTTAAATTTTCAGTAAATTTTCAACAATCATAGGGTGAAAATGACCAACTCTGGTATCGCTTGCATGGATAAGACACCATTGGACTGAAATATGGAATCACAACAATTCTGTGCAAAATATTGACATTAACGTAGCGTTTATAGAAGCACTTCTTGGGATTTATTGTCTCTCAAGTAGCTTATCACGCGATATCAACAGTTTTCATCACAATCTATTATGTTTTATCATCTAGAATCTATGGTTTTATTTAACGGTGTTTCCCCGGGCGGTGTTTTCTCTGATTATCAGTTCAATCAATTCAAACATCTTCTTGATTTTCGTGGGAAATGCACATTTCGTTATAAAGATGAACTAATCAACTTATAATTATGAAGACGTACATTGGGAACTTCCCGAGAAATGTGTAAAGACTTAATGCTCCTTTCCGATGGTTAATGTAATTATTTTTTTCTGTGTTAATCATGTTAATAGTTACCACCCTCCAAAAAGATGGGAAAATGGTTCCCGAGTGACTCATTCTTTCGAAATGTGTAGATTATCCTTCTTTCCGAACCCAGATTTGATGGTTTGTAGCTGTTTGTGACGAACCGCCCTGTGGTTTGGCTGCCCATAATCATCATGAAGGTTTACAGACTGCTGAATTCTGTTTAACCAGAAATCATAATTATTTTGCACAACTTTTACATTGTATGATTATCAAATGCTTTTCAACTTAACCATCATGCAACTTTTTTTTTAATTGTTTTAATTTTTTTGTTTCTACAGATTGAACAACAAGTACAACCTTGAATGTGTCAGGCCAAGACTATGGTTCGAGACAAGAGATACCAAACAGCGCCATCTATGAAAACGTCTTCACGTCACATCCGTCTTAAAAGCTTATAAAGTAAGGACAGTTTCTTCTTTACAGACAAAAGGCTTTGCCAATAATGATTTACTAATTTCCGATCGACCTGAAAAATGCACCAAAGCGACTAATTTCATCCATAATTTGATATTTTAAGTGTTATGAAAGAAACGTAAGAACTTGTAATCTCATAAAGCCACGCTCACCACAAAGCTGTGCGTAGTTACACATTGCCTATAAAAGTTGCATTGTGTAGAATACGGAAGTCACGTAGGTGCGCGTATTCATAGCACACGCCTGTTATTATAGTGGCTCTACGAGATATAAATAGACAACATTTCTTTCAACATGTTCCAAGTCTCTAGATAAAATGGCCTTAAGAGACGGTTGCACTCGTTGTATGCACTCATAAGACTTGTTTGTCCTTCTTAAGAAATATTACCCTGATCAGCAAAAACTTTTATTTCAGTCTGTATGATTCTGTATGACTCAGAAAACTATAGCCTATACTGATAAGGATTCTGATTCTTTAATTTTGAAACTTGTATAGTAAATATTCAAGAACATCTGAAATAGCACAAATGCGCGTAAGCTGAGAATGGAAAAAGTAATGGGGCAGCATATATCTTTGCTCAAATCAGAGTTGTCATGTTCTCTTCCGAATCAATTGGTCAAGAGCTCACTATATATAACAGACCGCCCCAATTTTGTATGGTGAGGGCCAGTTGTTGTATTCTTAGCTTTAAAAAAATCACCTTGTTTAGGCTTTCGCCAAGGAAACCCAACTTGGTACCAAGTAAGGGCTCCAAGATGTTTTTTAAAATCAGTTTTGAATGCAGGAGGAAGACCGGAGTACCCGGAGAAAAACCTGCGGAAGCAAGCATGGACTGAAAACCAAAAGCACATAAAGCGCCGGGCGCGGGACCTCATTGGTGCAAGGCGAGGGAACTACCGCTGCGCCAACCCGCTCCCCTGTAGCCAATTCAGCGGCCGGTCTTCTGCTTTCTCTTTTCAATGTCGTCTGTAGTGTTTCCATTTACTAAGGGAACTATTAAGAGTTATCGCTTCAATGTTCTCCTTATAGTTAATTTGAACATAGCATGCATGCATTAGTAACCCTAACAATAAGTGTACTTCATGATATGCGACCCCTTAGATCGCCACGACTCCTTCATCGTGAGCCTGCATGTTACCTTCCATAGTATTGAAGAATGCCGGTGTAGCAGGAATAGTTGTCTCCCGTTCTTATTGTCCGGGTTCGACAATAAAGTATAGACCAACATCAACTCTCACGCAACATTAGTTTCACGCTTTACTCCGTTATGGTCTGTGGAAGGCTGACTACCATTTCAGGGGACCAAGATTCCTTTCACACCGGTGTAATGAGACCGAGTGTCTCCCATAACCAGGAGTCCGGGTCTAATTGAACTAAACGGAATAAATCAATTAATGATTTATTGATCGCACATGTTCAAGTACGTTCTACACAATTGAATAGTAGCTAGGACACTCAGTCACACGGACCCTGTAGGCATTAGTGAATCTGATAATCCGGGTTTTTAAGTGTCCCCGTACGTTCATTGACCAAACAACACCAGTTAGTACCAAAACAATGTAATACATAGCTAATTATATTGGAAGCTTGCAATCCAAGTTCCACCTTGCCAATTCAGCTTCCGGTCTTCCGCTTCCTCATTTCAATGTCGTCTGTCTTATTAATTAGTGACCAACACTTTTAATTTAGTTGAGAATAATAAGGTGGATAAGCTTTTTTAAACAGAAACAAGTGAAATCAACGCGAGTGTCCTCCAACATCCCATCATTTTACAGTCGCAGTTCCGTGTTTGGGAATTTGACTTGTACTACTTTGCTAGTTGGTTGGTTGGCTGGTAACTTAGATCCCTCCTTTGAATTAGGAGCACCAGAAAACAAGTTAGTGTTGTATTACGTCATGTGTAATTCATAGATGGAGCATGATACAGTATAGCTTTTCAATCAATCAATTAATCAATCAATCAATCAATCAATCAATCAATCAATCAATCAATCAATCAATCAATCAATCAATGATACAAGTACTTGCATAACATGCCTACCCCATGAAGGAGTCTATTCGTACAGGGGACCCACGGCTTTACGTGACTGTCCGACTACGGACCAAGTAGATTATACAAGTACGTTCTATCTAATTGTATAGTAGCTAGGACACTCAGTCACACGGACCCTGTAGGCATTAGTGAATCTGATAATCCGGGTTTTTAAGTGTCCCCGTACGTTCATTGACCAAACAACACCAGTTAGTACCAAAACAATGTAATACATAGCTAATTATATTGGAAGCTTGCAATCCAAGTTCCACCTTGCCAATTCAGCTTCCGGTCTTCCGCTTCCTCATTTCAATGTCGTCTGTCTTATTAATTAGTGACCAACACTTTTAATTTAGTTGAGAATAATAAGGTGGATAAGCTTTTTTAAACAGAAACAAGTGAAATCAACGCGAGTGTCCTCCAACATCCCATCATTTTACAGTCGCAGTTCCGTGTTTGGGAATTTGACTTGTACTACTTTGCTAGTTGGTTGGTTGGCTGGTAACTTAGATCCCTCCTTTGAATTAGGAGCACCAGAAAACAAGTTAGTGTTGTATTACGTCATGTGTAATTCATAGATGGAACATGATACAGGTTATTTCCCGGACAGGTGAAGGAGTGATTTTGTTTTAATGTACATCGCATTGCAGTTGAAATTTACTTGCTGTAAACCACTTCTCAGGTGAGCATCAAGACATATGCAAGTTAAAGCAATAAAGATAAGCGCATTTTAAGAGGAGCTCCAAATTGTTCACCTAGAGCAATTGAGAAGAGCTAGAGTAATTAAGAACTCTGTAGCGCCTGTAGTCTGCGGAGGCCACGTCCACAAATCCACGTCTTTAAACCAAACCAGAGCAAAATTACAAAATTTACAAAATTAGTTTAAAATACTATTTCTACATTACTTCTTTCTTCTTAAAACACCCTGGCTGTAATATTCCGAGTTTCTTTGATATTTTACAGGTGAAAGTAAATACACAATCTGTTGTTAATATCCTGATGGGTAATCCCCAGCATACGGGTGATAGATTAGGTTCATGTGCGTTGATAAACAGATAATAACTTGTTCCTGTTATCGCAGACCAAGCTTTTCTCCACAGGGCTTTGGCGTTAAAATAATGAACGGATTGTGTTCTTTTACCAGCTCAGACTGCAGTTTGCACTCTAGTCTTCTTTTTATGTCTGCAATTAAGGTATTTTAATTGTAAAATACCATACATGGAAATAGTTGGAAAGAGTTGGTATCTAAAGCTAGGACCTTGCTGCTGATCGCATAAAAGATTTATGAAGTGCCTGTTTAGCGACAGGATACGATGATTGTCGATTCCAGACTAAATTTTATATATATGAAATTTGACTGTTTCCTAGATCTAAATAACTAATTGTCTAAATACCCAAGAACAACATTCGCAATATATCTAAATTGCCATAAATAGTAGATTTTTCAAGTTGGTGGTTGTCTAAATAAAAGCGACGTGCATTTCACTTGCTTTGAAGTTATAAGATTTTTACAATATCTCATTTTCTCTGAATTGGTTAATAGAATAAAGATTGCAAATAAACCAATTTGACATTCCGACGTCTTTTAGTTCAAAATGACGTGTGGTTTGAATACAGCATTTTCATACTGCTTTCATGGACCATCAAATCAACGGACGTAGAGAACAAACCCGTTTGAAACGGTCTTTGAAGCGCCATACATGACAGACATTGAATATACGAGAGCTTTAAAATTGAACTTGTTCAGTAGAGAAAAATTCCAAATCATGTATAGCGCCAGAAAAGATTGATTGTCTTGTTTATCCATAAGGTGGTTTTTTTTTTGCCATTCAGGGTTTATCGATCGGAAAGATTTGGTGAACCTGGATATATACGAGGTATGCAAACCATGATCGTTGGAGGCATAATGTGGCTGCTTGGCCCTGATTGGTCTATTGGCTGTTGGTCATGCGTAGTTGTCTGAAATGCTTCTTGTCACTGTCTTGTTATTTACTTGTGGATCTATAGGGATTAATTTCTACGTGGCCCTGCAGCAAAGGCGAGCACGGACAGCGAGGCAAAAAATGACTCACTTTTCACAGTTTTTTGAGTAATTTTGCTGCCTCAAGTCAGTAAAGTTACTGGTTTTTTCCTGTATAGCTTAACATAAAATTCAACAGCTTTTGCTACCCTGTAACTTCGGTACTCGTTTACCTCAAACGCTATTGATCATGAAGGGAAACCGAACTTTAGTATCTTAACCCAAGTTTATCCTATTCATATTCTGCCTTAAGTTTTCGTAGCTGACATACATGTATATAGATTCATTTTGAAAACTCATAATGGAACAACAAATCTCAAGTTTCCGCAAGCTTCAGATTGAGTTATGTAAACAGCCGGGTTAAGATTCCCGCATACAACTTTACAAGTTTAGCCATCAACTTTGGCTAAATCTCTTCAGATCTTTTTACAGCTAGTTCTTTGAAGTTGACCTTAGTTTGAGCACCATTGATACATAAAAACTTTCATTCATGTCAGATTAACCAGTTGATTTACATATGCTTTAAAAAAAAAAAAACCCGGCAAAACCAAAAGGTTGTCTGCGATGCTATGATTATCAAATTATATAGATTTGATTTGACTTAAGTCACATTATGTTTACAATTCCAATGTTGGAGCTGGACGAATCATAGATTCTTGACACGTCAAGAATCTATGGCCGAATTATGCTAAAATGCTACATTGACGGATCAAGAGAAGGGAAGACGAGAGACTAGAGCGAAATGGAACCAGGGTCATACCTAACATGACCAAAATGTCATTTTGATTGAGCCTTTTTAATGTATCTGCGTTATCATTGGTTATGTGTATAATCTATCTTTGAAGGTTTAGCTACCCAACGTCAGCATTGGATACTACCTTTAACATAAAAAAATCTTGATCTGTGAGCGAAACCGAGTGTGATGTCTAAGCCCGATCACCCCGAGTTTATTGTATTCAAATCCTGTGTTTAGGCAAATCCTGTGTTAGGTCGCTAGCGCCTGTAAAGATTAATTCTGAATAGCCAAAATGGAACAGTTAATCTTAAGTTTCCGCAAGCTTCAGATTGAGTTACTAAAACCATGCTAAACAGCATGCAATAAAGCTTCCGACATGAAATTAAGTTTAAGTCATCAATTTTTGTTCAAATCTCGGCTATTTTTGAAGATTTTTATGAAGCTGACCTTATAGTTTGAGCGCCATTGACACATGAACACATTCATACATGTGAGCTTTACCAGTTGAAATCAAATGTAGGACATCGGAAACAACAAGAAATGAGGTTAACTTTAAACAAACGAACAGTAAATTTTAGCAGCGTCCTGTATTTCAAATATAATTTGTGTTTTACGTATTTTAAATTTACAGATTGGATAAAGATCCACTTCGTTGCATTTTGTCAGAACTAAAATAAAGAACAGAAGAAGAACTGCGCTCAGTGCCATCCGTGACTTGTCAGTGACTCACCCGTTTTAATGCATCTTATGTAAGTATCGTTGATATAAGGTGAAATCAGGACAGATATCTAAATATTTAAAAGCCTTGATTTATATACTGTAAAAAAGAAAAGCCCGCAAAACCAATAAGTTGTCTGCGATGCTATGAATATCAAATTGCATAGATTTGATTTGACTATAGGTCATATTTTGTTTACCATGTTTACTATTCCAACGTTTGAGCTTAACGCACATAGACGATTAATGCTAAAATGCTACATTGACGGATTAAGAGAAGGCGAGATGAGAGACTAGAGCTAAATGGAACCAGGGTCAGACCAAGCCCGTAGCCGGGGGTGCGGTGGGGGCGTTGCACCCCCCCCCCCAATTTGACAATGTACAAAAAAGTCCACAAAAATTTGTCCACCAACCACCAAAAGAACACCTAAAGCATCAAAACATGTAGGTCGTTTTTTAATAAAATACTACACAAAATGCTTGGAAAACTGCTAAAAAACTACTAGAATTAGTTTAGGGTCCACCAAAATGAATATTTTTCCTCCAAAAGGTCCACTTTTTGAAAATCCGCACCCCTCCCGTGAAATATTCATGGCTACGGTCCTGGGTCAGACCAACGTGACAAAAATGTTACTTATGAACCTCCTTAATTTATCACTCGATGTAATGCGTGTGTATAACTTATCTTTGAAGGTTTAGCTACCGAACGTCAGCATTGGATGCTACCTTTAATATCGAAAACTCTAAACCCGATCACGCCAAGTTTATTATATTCAAATCCCGTTTTTAGGTCGCTAGCCCCTGTAAAGATTAATTCTGAATAGCCAAAATGGAACAGTTAATCTTAAGTTTCCGCAAGCTTCAGATTGAGTTACTAAAACCATGCTAAAACAGCATGCATAAGCTTTCAACTTGAAATTAAGTGTAAGCCATCAACTTTTGTTCAAATCTCTTCAGCTCTCTTTAAAGCTATTTTTGAAGTTATTTTTTAAAGCTGACCTTATAGTTTGAGCAGCATTGACACATGAACACATTTATACATGTGAGCTTTACCAGTTCAAATAAAATATAGGACATCGGAAACAATGAAATGAAGTTAACTTTAAACATACGAATAGTAAATTTTAACAGTATCCTATGTTTAAAATATAATTTGTGTTTTCCGTATTTTAAATTTACAGATTGAATAAAGGTCCACTTCGCTGCATTTTGTCAGAACTGAAATAAAGACGAGAAGAAGAACTGCGCTCAGTGGCATCCGTGACTAGTCAGTGATTCATCTGTTTTAATGCATCTTATGTAAGTATCGTTGATATAAGGTGAAATCAGGATGCGGTGATCCAAAAATTTATGTTGAAAAACCTTGATTTTATTTGATTTAAAAAAGAAAATGTGGCAAGACCGATAAGTATGATTAAGTTGATTGACTGCAAAGCTATAATTATCATGTTAGATTTAATTCGACTGGTCACATGTGACGGCTCACCCCGAAAAGGGGGACTTTGCAGATGATATCATCAATTTTGAGTTTACCATTTTTCATCTGTTACAGCATTTTCTAAGTTGTAAAATGACACCTTACTTGTTGAAATTGGTCAAGGCGATCAATTTGTACAACAGAAAATCCGTTGGAAATTCTTATTATTTTCTCTATATTTGCTGCCTATATTTTCACTAGTTTCGTCTTGAAAACTGTTCTGTCGCAAAGTCTCCCTTTATGGGGTGAGCCATCACAATTATCATGTTAGATTTGATTTGTCACATTGTATATTTATCATCGTGGTGTGGGAATTAGACGCACAGAGTCTAGGAAACAAGCAAAGACGTTTGAGCCAAACGCACTTGGGTCAATCAACGACGTTGAAGGCAGACGCACAGGGGGACAAGTACCTTATCTTCTCATTCCATTCAATTGTCTTATCCAATATGCAACGTCGTAGTGTTGGGATTAACCAGACGCATGGGGGACACACGTTATCGTTTTCATCTAATTTTTTATTAAAATGAGAACTGACAGGAATCAGGGAAGTCCCATGTATTGCTCACCGAGCTTGAGAGAGTGCACGGGATATTTATGATTGCTATCCAAGGACATGACTGCTTTTTGCACTCTGTGTACGCACCATCACGTTTGTGAACGTGAGGGGGGAGTTCTGTCTTTACAAGATTTCTGAACAAAGATGAATTTTCAGGCAATTGATGTTGTTGTTTAGCATCCTATACAGCCTGATCCTATAGAGACCAAGTACCGGGCAACCGTTACACGATTCCACCGAGGCGACTCCACTCCGCTCCATCCCTGCTATCGAAGAATAAAGCGGTAGGCATGCTACAGAAAATTGGCATAACAGGGTCTGATTGGGGCCCAATAGAACGGCGTCGACGTTTTTTTTTTAAAGGAAGTTATCTATCAGCTGGATTCTTACTCGATCGACATTAACCGTCGGGCATTGATGATGGCTCCCCACTGACGTCTGTCAAGCATGCTGGTCTCCATTTCGTCGTTGATCTGGTACCCGGTATCTCCTTGCAACAAGTCTAAAAAAGCCTTCTCGGGACACCCTTGTATCCATTTCCCTTGAGTAGGTTGCCATGTAACAAGTTTAGACACAGCACTCCTTTCTTCCCTCTTACAGTGCTCTGCAAAGTATAAACTATTTAGGGTTTGGCTGTAAATTCATGCCACCTTCACCAGTATGGATTACGTTGCACTTGATGTTGGGTCATCTGATATCATGATGTACTTGATTTATATATTCTAAAAACAGCAAAAGATAGGTGAAGACTTCATAGTACAATTTACTGTATACTCTTTGATATCTAATTTGTTTTGGAATTGACACCATTTTAAATCATTCCGGGGAAGGGCGGACTGATCAATATTTTCAAGCGGCCGTGGCAAAAATATTCGAGCGGCCCTTTGACAATGGCAGACAAAACAGACATATGGGACTCAAATTCAAAAGGTAGACCTGATTTTTTCAACGTAACTTTTGAAAACTGATAAGCTAAAAACTACATTATGAATGGATTCAGAGTGCCTGTCGTAGCGGCTGTACCATCATCGTGACGTCGAAAAATTTAAATACGCAATCTCGACTTTTTCGCACTTGATTGGTTGAATTATCTATGGTTATTGTTCGAATGAAAGTTATGATACAATCTGTTTTAAATATCCTGGCCTTATATCTCTAGGGTATTCGGTGAATGCATCATAAGCCTGTACTGTCCGGATGCCCTCACAGAGAACCAATACCTTGTTCCGTTTACATGTTTGCCAAACCATCGCCTTCTAATGATGTTTAATCTGGCTAGGTTTCCAGTACTGTGGTTTCTCCACTGCAACATGTTTAATATGTGATATGTTGTCTTCCTCTTCGAAGGAAACTTTACAAGCACAAACAGGTCAAAATATTGTCTATCGGGAGTAGTGTTATATATAAAGCAGTGGAGAGGAAACTCCTGTCAGTTCAATAGCCACGATGTCTTTTCACTTCAAGCTAAGTTTTGACAAGGTCGTCTCGATGTACTTTTATATACGCTAAACTTTATAATCTGATTGAATCAGCGATGTCACCGAAGTTGTCAAGTAATGGAAGTAAGTTAACGAACTGTAATGAGGCTATGGTAAGGTCAATCACGTTTTGAAGAGCAGCATTACGTATCAAACCTTTGCGCTGAACAGTCTGCCTTCTCCGATTTGCACTCAACCTATTTGGAAATAGAATTGATGCAAGAATACAAGTAAATTGCAGAATACACGCCTCTCGCGGTCTACAAAGCTTGGAATTTAAGTGGAAGAACAAATATTAACATCGCTCCAGTTTTTACATCACCTTGATGGATAAAAGACGTATATAATAGCTATCTGTAATAGGTCTGTTGAGTTTGGATTTGAGTTAATATCTGTCAAGTTTGACTTTCAAAGCTTAAAGTTTTGTGAGGCTATTAAGCTGGATGCAGAGTGTCTGAAACGCTTTGTGATTTTGTGGTTTAATTTTCTATGGTTATTGTTAGTATAAAAATTATGATACAATCTGTTTTAAATATCCTGAGCTTATATCTCTAGGGTATTCGATGGATGCATCATAAGCCTGCACTGTTCGGATGCCCTCACAGAGAATCAATACCTTGTTCCGTTTACATGTTTACCAAACCATCGCCTTTAATGATGTTTAATCTGGCTAGATTTCCAGTACTGCGGTTTCTCCTCTGCAACATGTTTAATATGTGTGATTTGTTGTCTTCCTCTTCGAAGGAAACTTTACAAGGAGAAACAGGTCAAAATATTGTCTATCGGGAGTAGTGTTATATATAAAGCAGCGGAGAGGAAACTCCTGTCATTGCAATAGCCACGAAGTCTTTTCACTTCAAGCAAAGTTTTGACAAGGTCGTCTCGATATACTTTTATATACGCTAAACTTTATAATCTGATTGAATCAGCGATGTCACCGAAGTTGTCAAGTAATGGAAGTAAGTTAACGAACTGTAATGAGGCTATGGTAAGGTCAATCACGTTTTGAAGAGCAGCATTACGTATCAAACCTTTGCGCTGAACAGTCGTGTCTTCTTTAATCTTACAAATTTGCAATCATCGCTGTTGGAAATATAATTGATGCACGAATGCAAGAACATTGCAGAATACACTCTTCTGAGGTCTATAAAGCTTGGAATTTAGGTGGAAGAACAAATATTAACATCGCTCTAGTTTTTACATCAATCTGATGGATAAATGACGTATGTTTAACTATAATAGGTCTTTTGAGTTTGGACTTGAGTTTAATTCTGTCACATCTGACTTTTAAAGCTTTAAAGTTTTGTGAGGCTCATAAGCTGGCTGCAGAGTGTCTGAAAAGGATTTGCGATTTGTTTAATTTTCTATGGCTATATTGTTAGTCTAAAAAAGTACGATACATTCTGTTTTAAATATCCTGAGCTTATATCTCTAGGGTATTCGGTGGATGCATCATAAGCCTGCGCTCTCCGGATGCCCTCACAGAGAATCAATACCTTGTTCCGTTTAAATGTTTACCAAACCATCGCCTTTTAAATTATGCTGCTTAATCTGGCTAGATTTCCAGTACTTCGGTTTCTCCACAGCAACATGTTTAATATGTGATTTGTTCTCTTCCTCTTCAAAGGAAACTTTACAAGGCCAAACAGGTCAAAATATTGTCTATCTGGAGTAGTGTTATATATAAAGCAGCGGAGAGGAAACTCCTGTCAGTACAATAGCCATGGAGTCTTTTCACTTCAAGCAAAGTTTTGACAAGGTCGTCTCGATGTACTTTCATATACGCTAAACTTTATAATCTGATTTATTCAGCGATGTCACCGAAGTTGTCAAGTAATGGAAGTAAGTTAACGAACTGTAACGAGGCTATGGTAAGGTCAGTCACGTTTTGAAGAGCATCATTACGTATCAAGCCTTTGCGCTGAACAGTCTGTCTTCTTTAATCTTACAAATTTGCAGTCAACCTAGTTGGAAATATTATTGATGCACGAATGCAAGTAAATTGCAGAATACACTCTTCTGAGGTCTATAAAGCTTGGAATCTAAGTGAAAAAACACAAATTATAATCGCTCCAGTTTTTACATCAACTTGATGGATAAAAGACGTATGTAAAGCTATCTGTAATAGGTCTGTTGAGTTTGGATTTGAGTTCACTTCTGTCAAGTTTGACTTTCACAGCTTCGAGTTTTGTGAGACTCTTAAGCTGGTTGCAGAGTGTCTAAAAAGCTTTGTGAATTGTGGTTTTGTGGTTTAATTTTCTATGGTTATTGTTAGTATAAAAAAGGATGATACATTCCGTTTTAAATATACTGAGCTTATATCCCGCGGGTATTTGGTGGATGCATCATAAGCCTGTACTGTCCGGATGCCCTCACAGAGAATCAGTACCTTGTTCCGTTTTCATGTTTACCAGACCATCGCCTTTAATGCTGTTTAATCTGGCTAGATTCCCAGTACTGCGGTTTCTCCACTGCAACATGTTGAATATGTGATATGTTGTCTTCCTTGTCAAAGGAAACTTTACAAGACCAAACAGGTCAAAATATTGTCTATCGGGAGTAGTGTTATATATAAAGCAGCGGAGAGGAAACTCCTGTCAGTGCAATAGCCACGAAGTCTTTTCACTTCAAGCAAAGTTTTGACAAGGTCGTCTCGATATACTTTTATATACGCTAAACTTTATAATCTGATTGAATCAGCGATGTCACCGAAGTTGTCAAGTAATGGAAGTAAGTTAACGAACTGTAATGAGACTATGGTAAGGTCAATCACGTTTTGAAGAGCAGCATTACGTATCAAACCTTTGCGCTGCACAGTCGTGTCTTCTTTAATCTTACAAATTTGCAATCATCGCTGTTGGAAATATATTGATGTAAAACTTAGGGATGCACATAGGTACTTAACTCATCTTTGCTAATTTTGAATTTGAAGTGGACGAATTATAGTATCATTATTGGATAATGAAACTTGCCAAGTTTGGATTCGACGGATATTAGTTTTTAAGATAAACGACGTATACTAATGCATAATCGTGTCATACTCTGAAGTCTTCCAAATCTGGATTTTTAATGGAAGACGTACTTTAACATCACTGAAATTGGATGGATAAACGACGTATGTGCAATGAATAAAGGTTTGAGGTTTTGAATGTAAAACTGGACGGGTTCGAGTAAAGTATTTCAAAATATTACAATGTGTGCAAGGGTACCGTTCGCACGCTGTTTAACTTTAACGTGACTTCCGAACAACGGAGCAATCAGAGTAAAAGTTCTTGTCCACCTGTCTTGCAAGGAAACAACTGAGACGTGCATGGTACGACTGGGGCTCGAACCGCAAACTCTGTATTATGAGTCTTGCTTCAACCGCTCAACCATGATCCCATTTTTTTGAAGATTGATTGTTGCTGATACTGGGCTACACTGATGCGGGACATCTGATTCAATGCAATAATGTATTTAATTTTCCCAAAATTTCGTTACTGATAAATCATGGCTAATCAATCATTTTCTTTCTTGTTTCTTCACAGAGCGACGCCAACATCATTTCCATGCCTCCCGTGCAAGGAAGCCGCATTGATGACGTCATCATGCCGCCTAACAATTCGGACCCTCTCATGGAACGGAAGCATGCGGATAAAGACGGACTGATCCAGAACGGTATCGCAAATGGACATGCGCACTATGTAGAAATTAACCCATGGCCGTCAGGGACACCGACCGTAAGCACGAAATACGGATTTGTGCGAACTTTAAAACGAGTATGCCTTGTTCTTGTGACTGTTCTCTTTTTGTCAACTATGATAATTTTAAAGGCTAGTGATCAGACTGTAACTGTGCAATTTGATAATATATCACCTAAACCAATACCTATAGGTTGTTACCTCAAAACTGCAGATAGAAAAGGCCAATTTGCTTTAATGGAAGAGCAGGAATTATCAAAGCGAGGCTGTGAAAGAAGACTACCACAAGCCATAATCGCGGGAACTAAAAAAGGCGGGACCACAACACTGAAATATTTTCTTAGCTTTCATCCAGATGTCGCCATGGCAACGCAAGAAATGAAATTTTTCAATTCGAATTATAAGAAAGGACTCCAATGGTATAAAGAAAACATGCCGTATTCGACTGATACACAAGTTACCATGGAGAAAACACCTGGCTATTACGTCGGGCATGCTATACCAGAACGGATTAATTCTTTACTTAATAGAACTACCAAAGTTATAATCATGATGAGAGACCCTGTTAAACGCGCCATTTCAGATTTTGTGCATATGACAACAAAAATCAACTGCAAAGACCCGAATAAAGATAGTAAACATTGTGCGCGCTTGCAGGAGATAGAGGATTACAAAAAACGTAGCGTTGATAACATGAATCGAACTGACGATTTAAAAGTCCCGCCGTTACAAGTCGCTAAATCGCTCGAATCACATTCTGGTAAACAATATGAAATTCATAAAACGTTCCAAGAGTCAGTATTATTTCCAAATGGAAGCGTGAAATCACATAATTTACTTGTTGATAAAGGAATTTACATAGATCACCTTAAATATTGGTTTAACTCTTTCCCGCCTGATAGGTTACTATTACTTGATGGCGAAAAGTTCGTAAGTGATCCAGGACCATCGCTAAGGGCAGTAGAATCTTTCCTTGGCGTAAGACATTACTTTTCAAAGGATCAATTTTATTTTGATGAGGAAAAACACTTCTTTTGTTTGAAAAAGCCATTCAGGAATTGTATGAGTGACAGCAAAGGTAGAAACCATCCGGAAGTTAGTAATGAAGTTGTGCAGAGGTTACGGGATTTTTACCGACCCTATAATGAAAAACTTGCGCAATATTTTAATACCACTTCATTATGGAATTCATGATTATTGTATGCGTTTATCTTAGCGTTGAGGATGATGGAATAATCGCTCAAGAGCAATTTCTGCTGTCAAGGAGGTTCACCACCAGATAGTCGATATAGACGCTCATTCCATAGGCTCCAGCTAATCTGACATGGGCGTGACCCTACAGGCTGCAGAGTATAATAGTGTTGTGCCACTTTGTCGTGCAGTCAGCTGCTGTATTGTAAAAGTCACGTCGTCGTAAGGGCGTATTCGCCGCATTAAAACATTAGCATCAATACAGTACAACCTATTTGCGTTTTTTTTGTCGCAACAAGTTGAATTTATTTCTACTTTTGGCGTCAGACATGCAAGGTAGCCAATTTAATCGCCAAATGAATGATGTTAATCTTGAAATCACCTTTTTAACGATTAATAATCATTCCGAAACTGTCCTCTCGATCGAATCGTGCAAAATATGTTGCTGTTACACAAACAAGTTGCCGGAGTACAGTAATCAATGTTCCGGTTTATCTTATGATTTTCCTGTTCGGAAATGTGTTCTTGAAAAAGGAAAATGTACGAATAATTTTGTGGACAATTAAGTAACCGGGATCTTCAAGCGGCAAGTTGCACCCGACGTTTTTATCAAGCGAATAAAAGATATAAGTTGGAATCTACATTATTACAATCTAGCATAACATTCATGAAAAGGGACCAAATATTTTATAGAAATCAGTAAGATGTTATGTTCTATTTCAAGTTAAAAAAAATTACCAAACAAACTTTCATATCATTGTGATTGGACGTTGTGAATAGTGACACAATCGGTCTTGTGCTTATTTTCTGTGAAACTAGTATTGAAACTTTGTTGGTATCCAACAAATAAGCGGTGCTTCCGTTATTTGGACTCAGGAAAACTGTTATTACAATATGCTTTTTTGATTGACGTTTGAGGGAAGGGTTTAATTAAAACGCTGTTTTTATACAGATATCAAGGACGATGGCTTACTGCCCGCCTTATTTAAGTCACAAAATGACAAAAACGGAGTCACGGATTATGTCTTAAAGATTAAAAATTAAAAAAAAAAATCGAGTGAAATTGAAAAAGACCAGAGTGTGAACCTTTCAGTTATAGGAACATGATCCTCTGTGGAAGTAATTAACTTGAACTCAAAAGGTTCTTAAGTAATTGGGTATAATAATCATACTCATTTCCTGTAGAATTTTGATATGAAAAAATCATTTATATAACGTCCGAATTTATGTAACGCTGGAATTTACATAACCCTTGGTTTGCCCTTTAGTGGGTGCATTTTGATTACGGCTTATACTCCATACGTCATTATTTATGCATTCTTAAGAAGTTCGTGCAATATTGTATAATGCACGCTTAATACTTCAAAATCAACGTCCAAGCTCATGGAAAAATAATTGTTTCAAAGTTGACTTAAATTGATTTCTGAGAAAGGCACCGCCCAAATTAGGATAATGATTAAAGCGTTAATTTAATTTGGGAGTCAATAGGTATCTTTGATTTTTTTCATTAGGAAAAGTAAATTCACACGACTTCTCGTGAAGTTTTTTGTTGGTAGAATATTTCATTTTATAATTATTATATTAATACGAAATGCTGCATTTATTTTGAAACATATTGTAGATTGTATACATAATATGTATGACATACATACACTTCATGTGATTGCAAGAAAGTCGTAACTACATTTTATTTATTACCAAATATGTTTTTCTCTGTTTTTTTTTGTTAAGGTGTTCAAACTCTATTTTGAATTGTTCTTCACATTGCAAAAGAAAGATTATTGTTGAGGTATATCTATACGGGCCGCACATCCAGGTCAACCCGCATCTCCGGCAGATCCCAATTTTCGTGTATGGAGATACGGACTGATCTGGGCAAGCACTCTGTTTAGATATACTATAGACCATATCGATAATTGACCTACTCTCGCCGTTGATGGGGTAAATCCACAGAATCGGACGGGGAACGGAACTCAGAGCGAGAGCAAGTAGTGTGTTGATCATACTTGGCCTCGTTCTGAGTTCCGATTCCCCGTCCGGTTCTGTGGATTTACCCCATCAACGGCGGGATTATGTCAATTATCGATATGGTCTATACACAATATTGTTCAAAATACAGATGCGATCTTCTTGCATTTTCGCAAGCCACAGTGTATCACTTGTATTCTCAAAGCATTTTTGTTATCAGTTATGTTGTGAAAGGGTTTAAATTCCTAGTTCAGGTGTACGTTCCCCATTTTCTTTAGGTTCCAGTTTTGGCTGTTAAGTTCGCTTTCAATAAACATAATATCGATAGGTTGTAGCGAGTATATCCATCATCTCTGACTTGTATCACGACTAACTTTCGGGGAGGGGCACTCAAGTATAATGTTGCAAGCATAGCATGACCAGTTTTTCAAAACACCACCTAAAGGGTGATTGTTTCTGAAGCCAAAATATACTCTATTCACACCCTAAATTTTCACACTAGGGTTTGAAAAAGTACCCTATTTCTTGAAAATGACTGTTTTTATACCCTAAATGGTGTCACCTGATGCATCCTTCAATCCTAAACAACAACCCTAATTCACTTTTTTCTTGGTCATGCTATGTCTGCAACATTATACTTGAATGGCCCCCGGGGACAAACTACATACACTATACACTAATGAGAATCATACTAATTAGTGCAGTTTGTAGTAAATACCTTGTCTGATAACTACCATTGTCCAATATCACCTAGCTACATAGATACCCGATATACTGTATAAGGTGCCCAAAGGAGTTGCATTCACATAGGAGACCAACAGTAGGCTGAATCCTTCAGACTCCAACAACTTATTCACTGCATTCTGTGAGAGCGAAAAGCGCGACGACAGGGACTGTTGGATTCTCAGTCTAAGACTAACAGGTTACTCAGGCCTTTGCCCTCTTTATCTCTGTTCATGCTCAGGTATGTCAGTGGGAGAAACATCAGTGGAAGAGTCAGGTGCAGAATTTCGTCTTTTTGTTAAAATTATCCAAGTTTATTGCAAAGTTCCATTCATTTTTTCCAATAACTGGGCAATTCTACTAATAGATACGATACTGCACCTGATAGCAAGGGAACGGTACTACAAAGTGTATATAGTTGTAGGAAAGAGCAAAAATGTGCGAAGAATTGTTCCAATTGAGCATTTCCAAATTTGATGAAGCCAACCAAATAATGACTGCTCAATCATAAAAGAATATAGCAATTTTTTCTGTAATTGAAAGCAACATGACTTGACCTTTTAAGTCTAATCTTTTCATTCCCAGCAACAATTGTTGGCAATTATATATCGCCTACAGGGGTTGTGTCTATGTGTTGATAAATTTGGCATTTAATGCTTTGCTAGAGGCCTACAGTTTACGCCTACAGTTTAATCGTTGATAGATTGATTTGACATTTGATTGGCTTGCTGTAGGCCTACAATTAATCCCCCATAGATATTGGCTGTACTATCGGGGAATGCATCTGTAATGTTATCTGGGAGCAAGGCCTAATATTCTCTTGAGTGCTGGCTAATTTGACTGAGTGCTGATTCTTAAGCACCGAACAGCTCAGTGACAACCCTGAACACAGGGTGAATCAAGAAAAGGTATCATTGTACCCCATCATGCATTGCTTCCTATTGGATCATTTACTCTCAGCAGAAATTATGAGTAGTTAATAAACGAGATCCTAAATCAAATTAAGTTGTTGTATACTTGCAGTTTGGGCATGTTTTATTATAGCTACTCGCATATCCCTATTCAAACATTATTCCATAGCAGGCAATGTGCATGATCATGCGGAGCACATGGTATTTCCTCTTGGGTGAAATCTACATGCTATAAATGTTGCTATCGATCATAGATCTCCACTACGTCAAGTGTCATAATAGAGACATTGAAATATCAACATGTTGGTTTCACCATTAGACCTTTTTCAGATTTTAAAATATCTAGAAAAAGCACAGTTTACCTGTATGTCAAATAAGAGCTGGTGTCTAAAATGATATGGCATCATGAAAGGGACATGGTTCAAAAATATTTCAATAGTATGGTGTCCAAGTAGGGACATTGCTCCTGAAGTGTATGCAACATTGTATGAAATCACCCAATAAATCAATAAAGCCATTTGTTTTCACAAAATTCACAACCCACAAAAATGATATTCTTTTCAGGGGCTGAATCAAAGTTTTCAGGGAATTTTAAGTGCAAAGTTAGTTTTTTATCTTCATATTGTAGATAGTTCATTTTCAGTTAAAATCTGTTGTAGAAATAACTTCTGCTCTTTGCTAGAGAGCAATAATTTACAAAA
>JXSR01S027566.1:8637-24915 GCA_000969725.1 Ophiothrix spiculata | reverse complement strand
AAAAATACTGGTATATACCAGTATTGTTCAATTCATTTCAATATTCCAGTATTGTTGGTCAAAAATACTGTTTATTAACAATTTTGACTAGTTTGAGTCAATATTCCAGTATTTTTGTTGTTCGAAAAATACTGGGTTATATCCAGTATTGAAAATCCTGCCCATTTTCAGGGCAAGTATTATTTTATGGCAAAGAGTCAACCTGATTTAAGGCCCTCGATTTTAACCTGCAATTTCCCCAATGAATCCCTTTTTTCACTTCAGCGACCCTACTTTTATTAAATCTTGTGTGCGGAATGTTCTTGTTTTAACTCAGTTGTTTCCTGAATGACCCCTCATCATTTTATGAAGTATCCTTTAATTGACTGACTTCTAGGCCACTACCTCCAACCTGAAGAAGGCACAAACCTGCAACAATGCATAGAAAGTTAAGACTCACCCAGGAGTCTGATTAGTCGGTCGCGGTAAGAATAAACAAAAACAATAAGTATTTGATAAATGGTGAACAAATTGGTGATTGTTTACTTGAATAAGACAATTTTTAACATTTAGCAATACTGGAACAACATGAGCATTGACCAATACTGGAATGAAATGTGTGTACCAGAATTGTAAAAACTTTTTAACAATACTGGAACAAAAACACTACCAGAATTGCTCAATACTGGAACGTCCCAGAATTGACCAATACTGGTATATACCAGTATCTGGGACCTAAAGTAAACTTTTTCCAGAATCTGCTCTCCTTCGAGTGAAGAATGATTTCATTACAGCTATTGATAATCATCAAGCAGTATTACTAGTGATGCTGGATTTAAGCGCGGCATTTGACACCATAGACCATAATATTTTTATAAACCGGTTAAAACACGACTTTCTCATTACTGATACTGCCCTTAGTTGGTTTTCGAGCTACTTAAATGGCCGAAAAAACAGAGTTTGTATTTCTGGTGTTTCATCAGACACACACATCATGGAGTTTGGATTTCCTCAGGGTTCCATTATGGGACCCATTGGATATAGTATGTACACACATCCTGTTGGCAAGATATTGCGTAACAATAACATCAGCTACCATATCTATGCTGATGATACGCAGATGTATGTGACGTTTGATCCCCGAACACATGGTGCTTATGAAGCTGCTGTTAACAGACTGCATACTTGCATTATACAAATCAAGGAGTGGATGTTACAGAACAAACTTCAACTCAATCAATCAAAAACTGAATTCTTTGTTGCGTCATCTTCAAGAACCTCCTCAAAACTGTGCGATGTCTACCTTGAACTGGATGATATCAGAATAACACCTTCTAAGGCACTGAGAAATCTGGGAGTGATCTTTGATCCAATTTTGAATATGACCCAACAGGTTTCATCAATCATCAAGTGTGTGAACTTCCATCTGAGAAATATTTCTCGTATTCGGCGCCACATGGATAAAGACACGTGCAAACTTGCCGTCCAATCTTTAATATTTTCACGCATTGACTACGGAAATGCTTTATTGCTTGGAGCCACTGAAAAGGACCTCATGCGACTGCAGCGGCTGCAGAACAGAGCTGCCCGCCTAATACATCTGGTTGGTCGTGATCACCCTAGTGAGCCGCTATTACATCAACTTCACTGGCTTCCAATTCGTATGCGTATACAATTTAAGATTTTGGTTTATGTATACAAATGTCGGTATTCTCTGGCACCACAATATCTCAGTGAACTTTTAACATCTGCTAAAATCACTTATGCCACGCGTTCCTCACATGACCGATCTCTACTTCACATTCCGAAAACAAAAACAACTTCCGGCGATAATGCTTTTCATGCTGCTGCACCGCGACTCTGGAACAAACTTCCCAAAAACATCAGGGAAGCACCAAATATAAATTCATTCAAGTCATTGCTCAAGACACATCTTTTTCAGCCTGTTTAATATTATAATTGATTTGCCTATATACCTTTTGTAAACCTAAGGGTTTTCCACCCTTGGGGTAGGCTATAGGTTTCCACCTATGGTCGATTTTGTCTTGGTTATATGATGATCTCAAAATCATTTTTCTACTTGTATTGCTCTAAGGGTATCCATCGCCCTTAGGGTTGACTGCCGGTGTTCCGCCTGCGGTCGGTATTGTACATTGCAAACAAATTGTTTTTGTAATTTTTGTATTTTGTATCTGACTACTTGTAAATGTTCATTTTGTAAAGCGCTGTGTTCTTTGTAGAGCGCTCTATAAATATTGTTTATTATTATTATTATCTTTCCTTTTTTTTTTCTAAAAGAGTATACTCCAATACAGTCTGTATTTAGTGAAAAATCCCTCCGGATTTGAAGTAAATCTTTCACATTGTTGAAAATGTTTCTAAATTTTAAAATAAAAAGGATTTAAAAAGAACGAATATTAAAGATTTGAATAATAAATCTGGATGGATTGATACTTTTAAATCATATGTGTGAATTAATAGCAATTTAATAGCAATTAAGCTAACTCAGCTGATTTCAAATGGAAATATTACTCTTTCTATCAGTTAGTCTATAGAAAGAGTAATATTTCCATTTGAAATCAGCTGAGTTAGCTTAATTGCTATTAAATTGCTATTAATTCACACATATGATTTAAAAGTATCAATCCATCCATAGTTATTATTCACTTAATGTATGGGTCTGGATTGGGACTCTGGATATTTTTCACTTTACCGCACCAAATATGCGAAAGAATTCTGGCAACCGTGCATATGAGCTCGAAAATGTCTATTCACGACCATGTCGAAATCATAGACACGTGATACAATACAATCGACGCGATTGGACAATTTGCCTATATTTTCATTTTTTTCTCCTAATCCTTTGAAAGATTAACAATTTAATCATTGTTTTAACTTGAATACGATAGAAATAATCTTAAAAAACTAAAATTTAATCTTTTACATTTACTTTTGATTTTAATCCGAGTTCAGACTTGTATTTAAATACCGCGAAATAACAGTGCAGTTCAAATCATGTACCATGATATTTGGAATTTCGTAACAAAGGGGCCCGCACTACTCCGACCTTGCCAATGCCTTGGCTATGCCACTGAAAATAATTGTAATGACACTGCACAAACATATATTTTTGATGACCTGTGAAGATTATTGCTCAACATTTTCCGTGACGTTTTCGTTTTCTGCTTGCAAAAATTAAACATTACTATTAACGATATACCCTGGGATACACTAACAGCATATGTGACTATCAAACGGCAAAAAGTTGGCCCTATTTAAATAGACGCGCCGCCATGACTCCCCAGGGAGTAAGGCCATTTTGAAATCCTTATTTAGAGTCAAATAATACAGTTAAGAATTATAGTCAGAGTAAATTACTCTAAGATTTTGGCGAGGCAACGTTCTAAGAAAAATGCTCTACAAAGTTTTGTTAACTATTCATTTTTGGTATGAGTTGAAATATGCAAAAGTCAGGAAAACTATTCAGTGCAAGTATTTTTATGGAAATTCAACAGAACCTACCTTTCGCTTGGATCAACTGCTATACCGAAAGACTTTATCTTTTTGATAATTGCTGTTTTATTAGCCCCGGTAATATCTGATCGGTAAACTTTGTTGTCTATGGTGTCTGTCCAAAAAAGAGCGTCTTCAAGTGTAGCTATTGCAATAGGTCCTGATAAAAAAAAAATCAGAGTAATATTATAATTAAGTCATTCTGAAAATCCATAAATTGATGATCATTCTACCAGTTACAAGTTAAAACTTGTATACGGAGTCAACTCGCTGTTCAGAGGACCTGCTATCCAGAAGACCCGTTATTCAGAATTCTTAACTTAATGAGCTGTTTTTTATTTAAAAAAATACCCAGTATTCAGAAGGCCCACTCTTCAGAATATATTTTTTCTGAATAATGGGTTGTTACGCGCCGAATGGCCCATTATTCAAAAGTCCCGCTAGTCAGGAGGTCCGCTAGTCAGAAGGCACACTAGCCAGAATTTCAACATTCTGAGTAGCGGGCAAATATCAACATTCTGGACAGTGGAACTTCTGAAGAGAGGGTCTTCTGAGTTAACAGAGACAACCAATTATACTCAAAATGCCCGTTACTCAGAATCAAAATTCTGAATAGTGGACCTTTTTAAAATAATTACAAAAGTGGCCCGCTATTCATAAAATTCTGAATAGCGGGCCTTCTGAATATAGGGCTTTCTGAATAACAGGCTGTACCCATTGAGACATGTATATCATGCGTGTCCAAGAAACCGCGTAATTGTGACGCGTTACATCAAAAGGTAAAAGTTGTCTGTCGCGCAAATTTGTCAATACAGGCAAAAAGAACTTGCAAATTGTAAAGAAAATAATAATAACATTATTGTCACTGTTATCATAAACTTCAAAACCCAAACTTCAATTAGACTACAATAGATAAGTACCATTAATCCAGAGTTATTCGATGCGTAAAAATTTGATGTCTTATTTGATTTAATTTGACCTTATTGGATCCAGCGTCACATTCTGCGGCGTGACGCGTGTTTTACTAAAATTATTGCAAGATTTTCAGAATTGTTGTCGCTTTCTTTTGACCAATTGGTTAAAATTTAATGAGTCCAGAATTGTAAAAATCAGGGTGAAAACAGATACCAAATTTGACCTCGCTTAATGAAAAAATCACTTTAGAAATTACATAAATATTCACTTATATTTTAACAAATTTAAATCATTTGGGATTTCAATATGTTTTTACAATTATATATGGGCAATTCAACGGTCACTAGCATTACACTTTAATGGTGCTGTAGCATTTTATAATATATTACACTTATGCGTTTCATTCTAATTGAGAAGATACTCAACATTGTAAGCTTTGAATCCATGGTATTTTGTCAAATACTTTTTCTTAGACTCATCCATGCATCGTCAAAACGATGCCCGGGGGGGGGGGGGTACTTTCATTGACAAGGTATACGTATATGTGCCTGCCTTTTGGGGTAATTCTTCCAGGATTTTGGTATATCAATTTTCATAAATTGGGTGCTTTTGGGAAAATTTGCAAAAAAGCACCCAATTTGAGTAAAATTGGGTGCTTTTCCATTAAAATTGGTATATTTATGGGTGGGTTTTTGAGCCAAAAATAGGTATAGAGATGGTTAGTTCTTCGGAGTCCGGCAGGCACATACCCGTACAAAATTTTGTGAAGAACCCCGCGGGAAACGAAGGTTTGTGCTGATTTTCTAGGCATAAAAAATAAATCAAGGCGTTTTTATCGTACTGGCTGATAATAGGGTTCATTTCAGTTCACAAATTTAAGGAGAGTTTCAACAACATCACCTTTAAGGCTTGGTAAGCATGGTTATCCCTAAAAGAGCCGGGGCAGATTGCAACCCCCTAAGGTTTCTTCCCCGCAGCATAAAAACGCAAAAGCAACCGACCCCAGGGTTTTTAGGTAATCTCTTTTACATCCTTTGCGGTCATTTGAATGAACAAAATTAGGGGGTACCACCTAAGGCGAGGGTTAGGGTAGGCTGTCAAAGTTGGCGGGGTTGGTGCAACTCCGGAACAATTTAAGTCGCCATCTTGAAAAATATATGCATGAAATGAGGCTGACACTTGTAGGACATGTTAGAATTATTATTTTCCTTCGTTACTTGCAAAAAAAAAATCGATGAAGTTACGTTATTTAGATCTTGGTATCCTTGGATGGGGTAACCATACCTATCTATTGATAGCAAAACCAAGTTCATAGGGGGTTCCTAGTTCAGATCACTCAATTGTTACTGCAAAAATTACCAAAGATAACCCTGCAAGAGGAAATGGATATTGGAAATTGAATTGCTATTATTTGAGACATGATGCCCCATTTGTTGAATTTATTAAATTCAAAATTAACGAGTTTAAAGAAATTCATAGGGATGCTTTTTCCAATAGTAACATAATTTGGGATACTTTTAAGTGTTTAATTTCTGGACTCTGCATAACACTGCATTGAGTATACCAAGTATATAGGAAGAAAAAAGAAAGAGGACAAGTTAAACCTGAAATTTTAGGTAAAATTTATGCTGTGAAGGGAACAATTCTTCTGAGGTTGATGACACGACTGATACAAGTCCTACTCTTGAGCCACTTGTTGAAGAGCTTCAGTCTTTGGAAAAAGATTTGGAAAAGATTATCAATCTTTAAACAGCTGGGTTGATTGTAAGATCAAGAGTTAAATGGGCTGAACATGGTGAAAAAAGTTCAAGATATTTTTGTAACTTGGAGAAACGATCTCAAGAAAAGAAAGTTCCGCACAACCTTATTTTGGATGATGGTTTAATTCAATCTGATCAAGATGAGATTTTGAAGGAATTGCATGCCTTTTATGATTCCCTTTATACCTCTAAATATACTGCAAGTACAAAGGATTCGCTCTGTTCTTATTTAGATAAACTTGATATTCCCGGGCTCTCTGATCAACTGAAGGGGACTTTGAACAACCCTATCACAAAGGCAGAGCTTCTTGTTACTCTTAAATCAATGTGTCATAATAAGTGCCCTGGTTTCGATGGTCTACCCGCAGAATTCTATATTGTGTTTTTTCATGATATAGCTGATTTACTTATTGCCTCCCTTAATTATTATATTGAACAAGGTATCTTATCATGGCCTAATCATCATCTCAAAGGAATGGTGTTATAACTTTGCTTCCTAAAAAGATCGGGATCCAACCTTTGTGAAAGTCACCGTCCTATTTCTTTATTAACAACTGATTATAAACTCATTGCAAAAACTATTGCAAATCGGCTTAAACTTGTTCTTTGCGATCCTATTCATGAGGATCAAAATGTCTTTATGAAAGGTCGTCATATTGGTTGCAATATCATAATATTATTGATCTGATTGAATATTCGGAGAGTAGAAACATACCTGGGTCAATTGTCTTGTTAGATATTGAAAAGGCTTTTGATAGCGTTGAACATGATTTTCTTTTTGAGGTTTTAAATAGATTTAACCTTGATGAACTTTATTCAGTGGGTTAAAACCTTTTATAATAAAAGGAAAAGTTATGTTATTAATATTGGCTCTATCCATATGTCCCGTTGAATATTTCAAGGCTGCCCTATTTCACCATTCTTGTTTCTTTTTGCCATTGAAATTCTGGCTATTGCTGTCCGCAGCAACAATGACATCAAAGGAATTCAAGTTGGCAACACAGAAAAAATTTAATTTGTTGGCTGATGACACCACCTGTTTTTTGAAAGGTGCCTTGGGATCTTTTCATGCCTTTTTTGGCCTCGGATTTTTGACTTGTTCATTTTGCTGCCTGAAAACAAATTTTTATGCAAACTGACCAAGAATATACTCTTGGTCAGTTTGCATTGTTTTCAGGCAGCAAAATGAACAAGTCAAAAATCTGAGGCCATCCATATTGGTAGTTTGAAAAACACTGATTCTTTTCATTTTCAGGATTCAGGTCTTAGGTGGATATCCAACACTTTCAAAACTCTTGGTATTAACTTTTCTTTGAATGTTAATTCTCTTTTAGAGCTTAATTGTGTTCCCAAACTTCTCCAAATTGAACAGACCCTTATATTAATTGTTGGAAACACAGACATTTATCTCTTATTGGTAAGGTTACTGTTATTAAATCTCTGTTGTTGCCGCAACTCTTTTATCTTTTTTCTGTCCTTTGCATTCCTTTACCTAAATCTGTTTTAAAGAAATTAAATCATCTTTTTTACAAGT
Organism: Ophiothrix spiculata; assembly: GCA_000969725.1. Classification (NCBI taxonomy): domain Eukaryota; kingdom Metazoa; phylum Echinodermata; class Ophiuroidea; order Amphilepidida; family Ophiotrichidae; genus Ophiothrix; species Ophiothrix spiculata. The sequence goes on along the minus strand of JXSR01S027566.1, from coordinate 17,214 downwards.
TTATTTGGAATGGGGGTAATGATAAAGTTCAGCGTGATATTTTGTGTAATACCTATGAACATGGTGGGCTACGTATGTTTGACCCATTGTTGTTTTCCCAAGCTCAAAAACCTATTTGGGTTAAACAGCTGCTTGACCCTAATTACTCAAGTTTTTGGAAAACATTAGAGATGTCTGTTCTTGAAATTTTTAATTCTGACTGGACGATTTTGTTTTGGTCTGATCTTCCTGATTGTATTTTAAATTCCCTATCCAATTGACAGCTTATTGAAACTATTAGGCTCTGGTATTTGTACAGAATTTTTTTTTTTTGAAGATCTGGTTATTGAGTTTGACATCCCTATTTGATAATGATAGAAGAAAATATAATTCATTGATGAATGGAATTTGTTTGGATTGGTTTCAGCACCCTAAAAAGTTTCATGAGAGTGTCTTTAATAGAATTTCTACTTCACTTATTGTGGAAAAGAAGATCCCAAAACATTTTTATTATATTCTTAGGAACACCGCCTATGTTGATATGGAAAACAAATGGTATGATGATTTGAACGTTTTGGAAGAGGTGGACTGGCATGGTATTCACAATGCTAATTTTAATTGTTACATCGAAACAAAATTACGTTCATTTTATTTTAATTTTTTTCATAGGGCCATTTGCACCAACAAATTTCTTCACAATATAGGCCGGACTGAATCACCAAATTGTTGCTTCTGTAAAAAATTCCCTGAAACATTTTTTCATTTGTTTTGCCAATGTGAGAAGATAACACCTTTATGGGGTGAATTAATTTTTCTTATAAACAGCCTTTCAGGGGAATCATTTGATTTTTCTGATTTCGATAAATGTTTGGTGTTACTGACGTTTCAGAGCATGATAAATGTGTTTCATTTCTTTTTCTTTGCTTAAAGTTCTACATCCATAAATGTAAATTTCAAGAATCAAATCCCAGTTTTGTTGCCTTTTTAAACTTAGTAAAGATGAAAAGAAATATTGAGTACAAGATTGCTGAAAGTAAAGGAAAACTGAGTAAACATTTGAAAAATGGACCCTTGATCTTGATGCGTCATGATTTTTTCTCTTTTATTGTTTTCCTAAATGAATTTATTACATTTATTATTGTATTCCATGCATATTTGCGCTGTGGAGGGGTGTGGGGTGTGTGTGTGTGACTTTTGTGATGTCGTTTGTTAGTGATGTCTCTCGTGCTGTTTGGGTTTGTTGGGGTGGGGGGATGGAAGGGTGTTTTGTTTTTCCTTTTAAAACCTGCTTGGGGTGATCCTTTTTTCTGCCTTTGGCCCAGTGTGCTCTGCCATAATGGGGACACCATATGACTCCCTTGTAGATTCTTTGCCATGTTTTGCTTCCTGTATTTTGCCAAAGGGATCATTAGGTCCTCATGTCATGAAGGAGCATCTGTGAAATCATTTTTTGTGCTTATCATTGCTAAAGTATTTCTTGATGTCTTTTACTTTGTAGTAATGTAAGAGCAGGGGTCTGGTGTATATCGATGTATATTTCTCCCCACCAGACTGAGCACAGATAAAATATATGAAGGAAAAAAGTTCATAGTTCTACAGGGTGGTCCAATAAAAGCGTGATTGAAGTTCAATGTCATGTAACTTGAAATTGGAAAATATTTTGAGAATGTTGTTTATATATTCATAATTATGGTATCTTATCCGTGTATGGTGAAAATGTCATGTCAAGCAAAGCTTGCATTGCAAAGTTATTGACATTCGCGCAAAAAACGCCGAATTCCACTTTGTCCACTGCTGGGAATACTTTTATGTTCACTAGAATCATAATTAGGTCTACAATCAGCATGGTTTTTATTTCTTTATGACGTTGATCCTTATCATCATCCTATTAAAGGTGTATGTCATTGACTGGGAGTACTATTGACATGCATACATGCATCACAATAACATAAGTATGGTGTACTTCCATAATAATCTAAAGAATTTATTGGGAACGAAATTCAAATCGGCAAAGGCAGTGCATGTATTTGGTCGTTTTCATTTATAACATTGGTTTGTAAGGCGGTAAGAGGAGGAAGTTTTTTTGCTGAACTTTTTTTTTAGAACTGGCTGGCTAAGCTAACTCTGTAAATAGTCTGTGTAGATGGTACACGTGCATTAGGAATGACTTTCCTAATGTACCTATCTACAAAGACTATTTACAGAGTTAGAATAAAAGTTTCACCCCTTTGATACTGTTTTGAACAGGGATACAGAAAATAGCGAGGTCTTGAAAAGGGAGATTTGCAGCAAACATTGCTGCTGTAAATGCAGAACGCATCCTAAATGAGTTCTCGACGCAAATGCCTTCATCACATTCTTTAATCTAATCAGTAACACAAAACCAATTAGCTAATTAAGACAGATATCATAACCAACACTCATTGTGTGCACCCATGTAAACTTGCCCCGTGGACAAATCTGATTTTGACTCTTTTTGCAAAAATGGTAATAATTTTGCAACAAATTCCATTCATCAATGAATTATATTTTCTTCTATCATTATCAAATAGGGATGTCAAGGACAATATACCATAGTTTATAAATAACTAAAAATTATTCTCAAATTGTTTTCCAATTTTAAGTTACGTGACATTGAACTTCAATAACGCTTTTATTGGTCCACCCTGTATTACATGGGCTTTTAAGGGTTAAACAAAGGTTATCAAAAAATCAAAAATTACCTCCTGACACACTTTAAGAGGTTGTTTATGAAAATTAATATAATTATCATGCTTGCGACTTTATGTGAATATAGGATGTTGTTTAATTGACATTTATGCCAAAAATGAAAGTATAGATAATACGCCTTAAAACAATCTAATGAATGATAATCTCGGTTAATAAAAGAAAGAAAATCAATGAAAATATACACAATTTATAAAAACATAAAAAATGTGAATACGACTTTCTTGCTTTCACACAATACATGTACCCACATGATAGCCTCTCCAGGGTTGTCTTAGACTATATACGTAGAACATACTGTTACTACATTATACTCGGCTCATTCACTATACCGAGTGAGTCAAAAAAACTGCAATAGTTAAATAAAAGCCATATTTTAAGAACAAGAGATACCATGAACATGAAATGTATATATCTCAATAGATAACAGATTTACCTTTAAAATGGTGAAAGAATGGGAAAAATTGATAAAGGCGTCATAGAGATACATTTATTTGAGTAGGAAGGCATAAAAACAGGTCTGTCCAAATGTGCATATGTTTTATTCAATAGGCCTACGTAGGACACAATTATGACATACTCTTTTCTCTTTGGTTTGGGTACGTTGAAAAGGGCCGTTTGAGCATGGTGGGTCTAAATATTCAATATTCGGTTGAACGTGGACTGGGACACATGTGGAAGAGGATTTCTTTGCGAGCTCTCTTCGGGATCCCTTGCCTGACGTTTCTCCTGCTTCTTACCGTTCGCGATCTTCAAGATTTCTCTTTATTTAGTTTATGGACTGTTCTTGTTCTTTTGAATTTCGCCTGAATTCATAGATATGGATGCACATGGTACACCCGAAAGGGGGAATGCACCCCAGAATCTCCGTTTCACTTCTGCATGAGATTTGGTTGTAAAATAAACCTCAGCAATAAGAATTGATCTTGAGGCATTTTAAACAGTGACTGATTGATAAGCTCTCCCTTTTAAGGCAGTACCCCCAAACGTGTCATTTTGCACTTGGAAAGACCGCCTAAATTATCTTTTATATGTAAATTAATAGATTAAGAGGAGATTTTCACTAGAACAAGGTAATCGGTTGGTGTTATTATTCAAGAGGTGCATGCACGTCCATATTGGTACTTACTCGTTATGAACTGTCGTTTGACGAGGCATGCTGATTTGGACAGAGCTGTTTTCATACCATAATATTCAAATAAGGATATCTTCGCAATGCCTTTATCAATTTGCACCATTCTTTCACCCTTTGAAAGCTTTATTCATGATCTATTTGGAAATTAATATTATTTGTTCGAAATTACTTTTGTTCTTACAATATGGCTTCCATCTAATTATTGCAGTTTTTTTGACTCGCGTGGTATACGTAGAACATACTGTTACTACATTATACTCGGCTCATTCCATAGAAAAGCAAAAAATCAGCTTTTTCATTCGACCACATAAACACGTTTTTCAGTCATACATTAATTTGTTACTTGGTATGTGAGAAATATTTCCCAAACAGAAATTGTTAAGTTTTTCTATCCGTGCATGAATGAGCACATGTTTTATTTCTAAATGTCACAAACGTTACCACAAAGTTACACCAAAATGTCAAAAACGTTACCAAACGTTACCACACAAAACAATGCGTTAAAATAAATACTGACGATAGAATTTCCCACCCTTTTTATGGCATATTTGTAAATATGTTACCCATCATCTGTGTAAAGCGTAATAAAAAAAAATTGCTAAAGCGTGAGAGAATTTGTACTTTGAAGTCATTTTGAGCAACAACAACAAAATTCCGTCACAAACGTTACCGAACGTTACATGAACTTTACTCAGGATTTTGGCAATTAATTTAATTTTCAAACATCTACATTTCTTGACCCCACCGGTGAGCACCATTAATATCAACACCAAACTCGTGGAAATAATATTTATGCAAGGTTCTGTTGCCATTTAAAAATGAAAAATTTTAATTTTCGGCCACAAACATTACTTTGGAATCGCCCTACTACTATTAAACATATCTAGGCTTAAAATATATCAACTGACTATAAATACACTTGGTTGACAAATGAACTTTGTTAACTAACAATTTCAAGTTGTTAATTACGGAAGTGAAGATCATCAAGGGTGAACAGCAGCACCCGGTTGATGTTTTGGAGGGAGTGCGTGTAGGTCTAGGTCGAAAATACAATAGAGGACAGTCAGCTGTGTGTATTCATGTGTATTTGGAGAAAGAGAATACGACGCACCCTGAGTGTCTTGTTGTCAATTTCATCATTCCGATGCCTTTGTGTGGTTGATAGGCTTAGTGTTGCGATGAACATTGTTCTGGGAATGATTAATCTAATATGATATTGACTGGGAGGAAACCCAGAAATGCTCGCAACTATGATTACCCTAGGTTGACAATTGAACTTCAACATGGCAATAACAACTTCAAACTGTCAATTATGAGAATGAAGATCACCTAGGGTGAACACTGTGCAACCTACTATAAATCATGCTGGTTGACAAATGAACTTCACCAAAAACTTTAAGTTGTTAATTCAACTTACTATGATTACCCTGGGTTGACAAATGAACTTCATTAACAACTTTAGGTTGTCAATTTGCGAGTAAAGATCACCCAGAGTGCAGATGATATACAACCTGCTATTAATTAAACATATGAGTATTATAATCCCCCTCTCTTGCATTACTATTAATATATTAATAATATGTTCTATGTATAGTAAGTGGAAGACAACCCAGGGTTGTGCAACCTAGGGTTGCGCAATCCTGGAGAGGCTATCCTGTGGGTATTTCCACCGCTGCACATGTATATAATTATGTACGTTTTGAGAAAAAAGGGCAATCTTACGTACTCCTTAGTCCAGATACAATAGTTTCTTTGCCAGTTCCATTTACGTTGATTCGAATGATTTCACCACAATTGTAACAATATGTTCCATCAGTTTCCGACACCAGTGTCATAAAAATTAAGCCTGTGTTGTCATTGTTAGTCATGCCCTTCACGGACTTAGATAAAGAGATGAATTCCGTAAATAAAAAATCATCTCGAGCAACGGTAATTTCCGACGAGTATATCTTGTTTTTGCAACCAATCAGCACTGAAAAGCAAAATAAATAAATTCTGGTTGGTTGTGAAATGGAGCTCCGAATGTGATCAATTTTCTCATGTATTGGTATCACGCTTGACTGCGCCAAAAGAATACTTGGAAGCAAAGTATAAAAGAATCCTTCAACTCCCCTCAATTTATAAAAAAAATAGGGTTGTGGTGAACTTGTAATGGTCCTTGGCGGTATATGGCATCTTCAAAACCCCTTTAGACGTCATGTACCGCCAAGAAATCCTTGAAGGATCATTTTATACCTTGGTTCCAATAATTTTCTTGGAGTAATCTTCTTGGCGCAGTCAAGCGTGCCGAAGACATTCAATCACCTGCTTATCACTCTATACGCTGGGGAAGTAGTGACGTCACATTTATGATAATAAGCCCAACACGTGCGATCTGGTTCCAAACAAATGATTTAATGTTCATTGATCATACGTATTAACAGATAGGCGTACGTAAACATATAAATCAGACAGATTTGTCTCGGTTGGAAAACGAAAATAACGGCAGGGGTCCCGTCCTGGCTTGTGATCACAACCTTCAGCATAACCGGTCGGCATGTTTCCCCTTATTTTTGTTTTAGAAAAAAGTTATGGTAACAAATAGGAGTCTAACTTTTCCCCCATAGACTTAACGTGTGGTAAAACTGGCCACCCCGTTTGTTTGGAACCAAAACGCACGTGTTGGGTGATTTACACAAATTATGACGTCACTACTTCCCCGGTGTATACGCTGTGGAAGTAGTGACGTCATATCATGATAATTAGCCAAACACGTGTGATCTGGTTCCAAACAAATGATTATGTCCGTAGTGATTCCGCTGATCGCACAATACATGTACGTACATATAAATATCAGACCATCTTTAATTCGATTTTTGTTCTAAACTGAGTTGGTCATGCCAATACGGGGGAGATTCTTCGTAGTTCAATGTAGTTTTATTCAAAAAGTTTAATACCTACTGCAGCAAGTTTTGTATCATTACATTGGCAATTTAATTGTCTTTCAAATGCAAAAACTCCCATGACAGTTGAACAAATATTATGAGATCTATGGTTCAAAATGTAAGCCGAGTCAACGGGGGAGCCGTTGGCCGAAAAGACGGTTGGGGAAAAGCCCATTGACTTGAACACAAAATTGTGAAAAATTACCAATCTTTCGAAAGTCTTAAGAGTTATAATCCTACAAGAATAATTTTGAGCAACAAACATATCTCTTCATGCCAAAACATTAATGGTAGGTGATGCATTAAATAAAGTTTGACGAAGATAATCTTTGTCATTTCAGGGTATTTCCTCAACTAGTTTCAATAATGTTCAAAGGTCAAAATTTTCTTGACAAAGTTGCGTACGTTGTGAAAACGTTGATAAATAACAGTAATGATTTGTTGTGAATGCATAATACCGTAATTGCACGGATTATCATGTAACAAATAAACCAAAGTCTATTGGATCAGGTTAACTATTGAGATAATATATGTTTGATCACCCTGAAATACCAAAAATGCAGAAAAATGGTCATAGTAAGCAGCAATTTGTATGTTACTTGTCTCAAGCATTGTCACACTTCTAACTATTGCTAAGACATATAAAGAACTCACCAAATAGCTCATGCAGGCATGCAATCCTTTTGAAGTGTATATTATTTTAACCATCCAGTATATTTCATCGTATGGACATTTAGTGAAAAGTTCTATTTTCTTATTGAGAGTCCTATGTTTTATCAATATAAATCCATACCTGTTTTATTTATTTTGATACCTGTTAATATAGAATAAAAGAGGTAAATGAGGAGAGTAAAATTAACAAATTTTTTTCAGTTTACACCCTATACAATTTTCACACACACTGTATAATGTCAGTACCATTGTATATTTGGTATCCTTGTAATAGGACCTTTGAAAAAATGTAATCTTTTATTGTGTCAAAATGTACGTATTTAATCCTGTGTTGAGAAATATTCAAATTGGTGATGTTTTTTTTCATTTGGTGGTATGTTACACTTTTTTGACCAATTCATGACTTATGATCAAGACTCTTTACCCGGCTTGATTTATGCTTATTTTTTTTTTTCTTCATTTGTATTCAAAAGTACTAAACCTAAAACAGAAATTATTCCCCATAGACTTAACGTGTGGTTACTGGCCACCACGTTTGTTTGGAACCAGATCGCACGTGTTGGGTGATTTGCGTAAATTATGACGTCACTACTTCCACCACAGCGTATTACAGATAAACGTTCCATGTGACCACTCAACTTGAGTAGTGAAGTGACCTTGACAAAGGCATTGTCAAATCAAATTTGACCTAAAAATTACGTTTTTGACACATTTGTGTTGTTTCCCCCTATCAGTACATGAGGAAATTGATCACATTCGGAGCTCCATTTCACATCCATCTAGGTTACCAATCAAAGCAACATAAGTTTCCAGGTATTTTCCTTATAAATCGACCTTTACATAAAAAGCGGTAAACATATTCTATTCCAACTATATAACCAACCGTGTAAATAGAAATTTATTCAATCTATTTACTTATTAACAGAGTACTTACAACGTCCAGAAGTTGGGTTTCCTATCACTTGATGTAAATGTATAACAATACACACGGCAAATAAGGGATACATGTCCAATGCTTGATCCTCAATATTACATTTAAAAAGATATGCGAGGTGGGTTTAATCGTGTAGCTATAATTTCTATTTAAAGCTCTCCTAATTTGATTAATTTGAAGTGATCTTCATATTAGGCCAGAAAAAA
>JXSR01S027559.1:4809-14911 GCA_000969725.1 Ophiothrix spiculata | reverse complement strand
AAATGTATACTTTTATATGGATTTAATTATTCGTTGCTGAGTTACAGAGCAAAACCACTTTCTGAAAATGGAGGGTTGACAGGGCCCTTAAAGTCTAGTCGTGGACCGACTAGATAAAATTGTGGTTTTACACTTTTTTAAACTCTTTACTGCTCCCTATCAAAGTTTTTCATTAATCATTTCAAAATCACTCCAATAATGTAAGTTCAGATCTTTCTCTTTGAGGTAGCACTCACTGAATTTTCACAAATCTTGTATTCGTCATTTAGCGCGTGAAAGAAATCAGGCCTTACATTTTGAAAATACCTCTTCATCAATAGTTCAATTCAACGTAACACGATACACCAACGTTATCCAAATTTTTTTTACATAATTTATACCTAACTGGAGGTTTCAAAATATGTTTAACTTTGGTTGGGATGAGCTTGGCACACACTTTTACACTTACTTAAAATGTACATATTATTTTGGTGTTTGTTTTTACCCCAAATTTCAATATTTTTTTTTTTCGGCCAAACCGAAAATGGCAAGAACCTGGGGATTCATTTATAGTGTTTTTGTATGATACTGTATCACTGCGTTTTTTTATAAATTGATCTGATGACCCATGAACCACCACATGGTACATTCTTACAGAGACAAACTGTTAATATGTATCGGTACTTGGTTAGCTCATCAACTACTGAGATATTATAGCAATTGTATTTATGTCCATCCATGACACAATAAATCGCAATTTGTAAAATGGTTTGATCCACTGCATTTCAGTTTGGAACATGATCTAATTTTTTCATTTGATTTCTGAAAGTAAAAATGTGCCCCAACAATGTTCAGAGAAGTTCAATCAAAATTCTAAAGTTAATTTTGTCATTGTCATGCTAACTTTAAATGGATCCCGCTCTTTTATCTAAACTCAGATTTTGGAAAAATAAAAAAAATGTACAGGCTTGCGTACAGGAAAGAATCCTGAACAGGATTATGGAAATTGTGAGTACGTTTGTATAGTGACATAAATTAGTGGCTAAACTTTGACAATTCAGATTTACCGTGAGTCGCTGAAAGGCATTATATTGGCTATTTGCCTGCAATTGTGGGTTAAAGGAATAATTGAATATGCCAGAATAAGAACATCTCAACTCCAATAGCTCCATTCTATTAAGTTCTGTAAAATAAAAATGCATAGAAATCTCTGAAAATCTCTTGTAGTTGACTTTTTTAGACATTGTTAGATAATTTTTCTAGCATACATTGTATATTTGTAGAGGGGAGCTCATGGAGTTGGGTTGTTCTTGTAATGGCTGTTTTTAATATACCAACTATGTACTATTATAACTTGTAATTATCTAACAATGTCTAAAAAAGTCAACTACAGGGTCAAATGTGACACTATGATTAGGATTTTGACATAGAAATGCTATTTTAGTGATGTGAAAGCATTTTCAGAGATTTTGTATACATTTACATTTTATAAGTATAATTACTAAATAAACTGACTCAAGTACTTTGGTCACGTAATCAGGATGGACAATCACAGATATCCAAAAATATCACTAGAAGGGAGAACACATGGCTCTAGACCCAGAGGTAGACCACAAAAAAGATGGTGGGAATGCATCAAAGAAGACTGTGCATCTAGAGATATCGTGCAGCTATCAGAAGCAAGTCACCTGGCATCCAACAGAAGTGCTTGGCAGACCATTGTGAAACAGAAGCCATCACACAGCATGCTGGTGTGGACGGCGTAGGTCAAAGTATAATTAACAGAAGGGATGGAGCTATTAATTGGAGTTGGGATGTTCTTATTCTGGCGTATTCAATTACAGCTTTGATCGGCATAGGTAGACCTTGACTTTTGATCGAACATAACCTTAAGGTTACGGGGATAGATGGGTACCGTATTTGCTTCTCACCATGTTCATGAACTCGCTGTACAAAATTGTCAAAGTTTATCAGCTAATTTATTTCACTTCTGTTACATACATGTATACTAACAAATTACAAATAATCTTGTATATTCGAATGCCTTCTACGTAATTTCCATTTTAAAATCAAATCAAATGAGTTCCATAAAATGTCAATTATTAATTTACCGTCATAAATACGAAGAATAGTTTAGGTTTCCATGGTTACGATGCCTCGTTTTCGGTAACATAATTTTGTAAACATGTACGGTCGCAAAAAAATGTAGTTCTGTTATATTTCACCCAAAATGTAAACAAGCACAAATTTATAAAGAATGTTATAAATAATAGATTTTAATAAAAGATTACGTACATACAAAATATGTTTCATGATGATTATAGAAGAGTATGAAAAAACACGGTTTATTAATATTCAAAGGCAACCGGAAATGGTAAGGAGTCTCGCGACAATAAAAAGCACATGTGTTTTTCTGTTTGTCAACATGGAATACTGTTGCGCTGTGATGTGAACAGGCATGAGATTACATCCTCCTGAAAAAAGCTGGAAACACTGGAAAAACACGCGAAATTGGTAAAAAATGTCTCAAAATGGGCTGAAAATAAATAAAGTTGTGGAAATTTTGACATCCAAAAAAGCTGGAACCAGCTGAAAGGCTGGAAAATCTCATGCCTGAATTCAAGCAAATTTTTTTCACTTTTTCATCGTTTTAACCACCTCAAGACTTTGGATTTAAAATAAACACAACGCACGGGAGTGTCTCCTGGACAGGATTATGTGCAAATTATGAGTACATTTGTATTATAAGAGACATAAATTATAGTGGCTAAACTTTTGGATTTACCGCGAGACCCTGAAGACGAAGGCATGGGCTATTCGTCAGTCTTCAGTGGAAGTACTGACCAACGCTCCTCTAGGGAGCCAAACGTCAGCGCATGTGGGTTAAGACAAGGGAACAAGCGCTGATTCGATCAGCGTAGCTCGATTATAATTGTAATTTATGTTATAAAAAAAAAATCATACAAACATACACGAGGACGAGGTCGAGGAGCTCAGTGAGTAGTTTTGCAGGCAAACTTAGTAAGACCGGGTAGAAGAAATGATCTTTTATTGGGAAACTGTGCTTTTATCATTTTACGAATTCTCCCTATAGTAGTAGTAGCCTATATTAAGTTTTCACATTGAACTATACAAAACCGAGGAGCGCCAAAATTTTCCCTTTAAAATATTGATACTCACTCACAAATTGGTCTGCACCTAATCTTTGTTTCCTTAATCTTCTAATTATTTAAATTCCGCTAAAACTTTCTGCATTATTTGGAAAATGAGGATCTTTTCTCTCCCCGTGTTAATCAGCGGGACTAAATTTGCTTGTCAATTTCATTTCCATCCAACGACGTAACAAATTAGTCTCGTTATACAACATTTGTGATTGTAACAGACGGGACATTCGCGTAAATTCACTTGGTTGACCGTAGCAAAAAAAGAGATTTTGGGAGCGAATCATTTTTGCTTCGCTTGCTGTCTATTTACGTGGCTCCTCGTAAATCGTGCTTCAATGCTGAGTGTGCGAGGTGAGCGACCAAAATAAAAAAAGACACACATACCGTTGAAGAACCTTTTTACTAGTGAGTAGTAGAGTTTCCTTTGTTCTGAAAATCAATATTTTATGTATGGAAAAACTCATAGGATAGCAGTGTATGTGTATGTACACTGGTCAATACACATTGAATTTGATGTTGATGAGCGATCAATTGAATCATCAACTCGTGAGAGAATAGTGCGAGAGTTGTCTTACCACGTCTCCTGGTTGCTAAATTTCTTCGTGACAACCTTCCCTAATTCGATCCCTAATCTGTTAGCTATCAACTGAGCTAAATCTGCATGAGAGGATCCACCGAAAACCTTTATATTAGGCATTTTGATGTTTTCTTTGATGGTGTTTGTGGTCACAATTCCCCGCGAAACGTGCAGCAGCTTCGATTATTTATACTACTGTAAACAAGCGGGTCTGAAATATTATGAATATTAATTAGGATCGTAAAATCACAAAATCGGGTTTTCAAGAGGGCGCCAGATAGACCGTGGTTTTTGTTTGTTTGTTTGTTTGTTTACCTCGGTTGGTCCGTGACGCGTGACGGACACATGCCATTAGATCCATGATGAACTCATGGTCTCTTCCAAGCTCATACAAAAGTACCAACCTGGATAGCCAGAAATGGCTAATCTATGCATGCTGGCCAATGCATCTTTGAAAAGATGCCGAAAATAGAAAAGATAGCAAGAAAAAGAGAAAGAGAAAGATGGCCACACCCTACACAATTGTACAATTTACTCTCAGCCCTTACTTCGTGAGAAAAGAAATCAGGAATTCTAATCTCATGCCCCGATGGTTTGTGATGGACACTTTTGTGCAATTTGCTATCTTTAGTAGGCATGGCTTGTGATCTCAACATTTTTGTGCACTTTGCTATCTTTAGTAGGCATGGCTTGTGATCTCAACATTTTTGTGCACTTTGCTATCTTTAGTAGAAGTTCTAGTAGACATGGTTTGTGATCCGGAAACTTTTATGCACTTTGCTTACTTAAGACAATGGTTTGTGATCTTCACACTTTTGTGCACTTTGTTATCTTTAGTAGACATGATTTGTGATTTAGTAGCTCAGGCTTGTGATGTATACATGGTTTGCACTTTGTTATCTTTTGGTACAGTGGTTTGTGATCTGAACACCTACCTTTGTGCGCTTTGCTTGTTATCTTTAGAAAACATGATTTGTGATCTAAACTAGTTTTAGGCATTCTTCTATTTAAGTAGACATGGTTTTTGATTTAAATACTTTTGCGCACTTTGCTACTTTTAAAAGACATGGTTTGTGATCTTTATACTTTTGTGCACTTTACTATCTTAAGTAGACTGGTTTGTGATCCGAACTTTTGTATACACTTTGATATCTTTTTTAGACATGGTTTGTGGTCTGAACACTTTTTGGCACTTTGCTATCTTTAATAAACATGTCTTGTGACCTAAACACTTTTGTACACTTTGTTATCTTTAGTCATGATTTGTGATCGCTATTCTTAGTCATGGTTTTGGTTCCGAACACGTTTGTGCACTTTGCTATGTTAGTAGACATGTCTTGTGACCTGAACACTTTTGTGCACTTTAATATCTTTAGGCATGGTTTGTGATCGCTATTCTTAGACATGGTTTGAGTTCTGAACATTTTTTTGCACTTTGCTATCTTTAATAGACATGTCTAGTGACTTGAACACTTTTGTGCACTTTGTTATCATTAGGCATGGTTTGTGATCGCTATTCTTAGACATGGTTTGAGTTCTGAACACTTTTGTGCACTTTGCTATGTTAGTAGACATGTCTTGTGACCTGAACACTTTTGTGTAGGCCTACTTTGTTATCTTTACACATGGTTTGTGATCTGAACACGTTTGTGCACTTTGGCATCTCTAGTAGACATGGTTTGTGATCTAAACACTTTTGGACACTTTACTATCTTTAATAGCTCAGGCTTGTGATATATGAACACATTTTGCACTTGTTATCTTTAGGCATGGTTTGTGATCTAAACACCTACCTTTGTGCACTTCGCTATCTTTAGAAGACATGGTTTGTGATCTTAACTAGTTTTAGACATCTTGCTATTTAAAGTATATTATATAGACATGTTTTTGATATGAACAGTTTTGCACACTTTGCTATCTTAAAAGACATGGTTTGTGATCTTGCTGTTTTAAGTAGACATGGTTTGTGATCTGAAATTTTTTTTGCACTTTGCTATTTTTAGTAGGCATGGTTTTTGATCTGAACACTTTGTGCACTTTGCTATCTTTAGTGGACATGGCTTGTGATGTGAACACGTTTTGTACTTTGTTATCGTTGGGCATGATTTGTGACCTGAACACCTACCTTTGTACACTTTGCTATCTTTTGAAGACATGGTTTGTGATCTAAACAAGTTTAGGCATTTTGCTATTTTAAATAGACGTGGTTTTTAATCTGAACACTTTTGTTCAATTTGCTATCTTTAGGCATGAGTTGTGATTTTTACATTTTTGCGCACTTTGCTATCTTTAACAGATATGGATTGTGATCTAAACATTTTTGTGTACTTTGCTATCTTTAGTAGACGTGGCTTGTGATCCGAACACTTTTGTGCACTTTGCTATCTTTAGACATGGTTTGTGATCTAAACACTTTTTTACACTCTGCTATCTTAAGTAGTTCAGGCTTGTGATATAAACACGTTTTGCACTTTGTTATCTTTTGGCATGGTTTGTGATCTAAACACCTACCTTTGTGCACTTTGCTATCTTTTGAAGACATGGTTTGTTTTGTTATCTTAACTAGCTTTAGGCATTTTGCTATTTAAAGTAGACAAGGTTTTTGATATGAACACTTTTGTGCACTTTACTACCTTTAGAAGACATGGTTTGTGATCTAAACACTTTTTTGCACTTTGCTATCTTTAATAGACATGTCTGGTGACCTGAACACTTTTGTGCACTTTGTTATCTTTAGACATGGTTTGTAATTGCTATTCTTAGACATGGTTTGTGATCGCTATTCTTAGACATGGTTTGTGTTCTGAACACTTTTGTGCATATATAGTAGACATGGTTTGTGATTGAAACACTTTGGGCACTTTGCTATCTTTAGTAGACAATGTCTACTTTTGTGCTCTTTGGTATCTTTAGTAGACATGGTTTGTGATCTAGACACCTTTGTGCACTTTGGTTTTTGTAGTAGACATGTGTTTGGACCTGAACACTTTTGTGCACTTTGTTATCTTTAGACATGGTTTGTGATCGCTACTAAACACGTTTGTGCACTTTGGTATCTTTAATAGACATGTCTTGTGACCTGAACACTTTTGTGTACTTTGTTATCTTTAGACATGGTTTGTGATGGCTATTCTTAGACATGGTTTGTGTTCTGAAGACTTTTGTGCATCTCTAGTAGACATGGTTTGTGATTTAAACAATTTTGTGCTCTTTGGTATCTTTAGTAGACATGGTGTGTGATCTGAACATTTTTGTGCTCTTTGGTATCTTTAGTAGACATGGTTTGTGATTTGAACACTTTTGTAATCTTTGGTATCTTTAGTAGACATGGTTTGTGATCTGAACACTTTTGTGCACTCTGTTGTCTTTGGGTGTTTTTTGTGATCGCTACTAAAAGCTTTTGTGCTCTTTTGTATGTTTAGTAGACATGGTTTCTGATCTAAACATGTTTGTGCACTTTGCTATCTTTAGTAGACATGGTTTGTGATCTCAACACTTTTGTGCTCTTTGGTATCTTTAGTAGACATGGTTTGTAATCTGAATACTTTTGTGCTCTTTGGTATCTTTAGTAGACATAGTTTGTGATCTGAACACTTGTGCTCTTTGGTATCTTTAGTAGACATGGTTTTTGATCTGAACATTTTTGTGCACTTTGCTATCTTTAGTAGACATGGTTGTGATCTGAATATTTTTGTGCTCTTTGGTATCTTTAGTAGACATGGTTTGTGATCTGAACACTTTTGTGCAATTTGGTATCTTTAGTAGACATGTTTTTTTATCTCAACACTTTTGTGCATTTTGCTATCTTTAGTAGACGTTGTTTGTGATCTGAACACTTTTGTGCACTTTGCTATTTCTAGACATTGTTTATGATCTTAACACTTTTTTGTGCTTTGCTACCTTTAGGCATGGTTTGTGATCTGAACACTTTGTGTGCACTTTGCTATCTTTAGTTGACATGGCTTGTGATATGAACACGTTTTGCAATTTGTTATCTTTTGGCATGGTTTGTGATCTAAACGCATACCTTTGTACACTTTGTTATCTTTAGAAGACATGGTTTGTGATCTAAGCTTGGCATTTTGCTATTTTAAAAAGACATGGTTTTTAATCTGAACACTTTTGCGCACTTTGCTATCGTTAAAACACATGGTTAGTGATGTAAACACTTTTGTGCACTTTGCTATCTTTAGGCATGATTTATGCACTTTTGTGCACTTTGCTATCTTTAAATGACATGATTTGTGACCGAAACACTTTTTTGCACACAAACTCTTGTGCACTTTGCTATCTTTAGGCATGGTTTGTGATCTGAAAACCTACCTTTGTACACTTTGCTATCTTTAGAAGACATGGTTTGTGATCTAAACTAGGCATTTTGCTATTTTAAAAAGACATGGTTTTTAATCTGAACACTTTTGCGCACTTTGCTTTCGTTAAAACACATGGTTAGTGATGTAAACACTTTTGTGCACTTTGCTATCTTTAGGCATGATTTGTGCACTTTTGTGCACTTTGCTATCTTTAAATGACATGGTTTGTGACCGAAACACTTTTTGCACTCAAACTCTTGTGCACTTTGCTATCTTTAGGCATGGTTTGTGATCTGAACACCTACCTTTGTACACTTTGCTATCTTTAGAAGACATGGTTTGTGATCTGAACACTTTTGCACTTTGCTATCTTTAGTAGACATGGTTTATGATCTGAACACTTGTGCATTTGCTAATTTTAGATATGGTTTGTGATCTGAACATTTTTGTGCACTTTGCTACCTTTAGTAGACATGGTCTGTGATCTGAACACTTTTGTGCACTTGGCTATCTTTAGAAGACATGGTTTGTGATCTAAACAAGGTTAGGTATTTTGCCACTTTAAGTAGACATGGTTTTTGATCTGAACACTTTTACGCACTTTGCTATCTTTAAAAGATATGGTTAGTGATCTGAACACTTTTGTGCACTTTGCTATCTTTAGGCATGATTTGTGATTTTTACATTTTTGTGCACTTTGCTATCTCTAGTAAACGTGGCTTGTGATCCGAACACTTTTGTGCATTTAGCTATCTTAAGACATGGTTTAATGTGATCTTTACACTTGTGTGTACTTTGTTATCTTTAGTAGACATGGTTTGTGATCTACACTTTTTTACACTCTGCTACCTTTAGTAGCTCAGGCTAGTGATATGATCACGTTTTGCACTTTGCTATCTTTAATAGACTTGAACACTTCTGTGTACTTTGTTATCTTTAGATATGGTTTGTGATTGCTATTCTTAGACATGGTTTGTGTTCTGAACACTTTGTGCATCTCTTATTATAATACACGGTTGGTGATTTAAACACTTTACGCACTTTGCTATCTTTAGAAGACATGGTTTGTGATCCAAACACTTTTGTGCTCTTTGGTATCTTTAGTAGACATGTCTTGTGACTTGAACACTTTTGTGTACTTTGTTATCTTTAGACATGGTTTATGATCGCTACTCTTAGACATGGTTTGTGTTTTGAACACTTTTGTGCATCTCTAGTAGTCATGGTTTGTGATTTAAACACTTTAGGCACTTTGCTATCTTTAATAGACATGGTTTGTGAACAAAACACTTTTGTGCACTTTGCTATCTTTAATACACATGTCTTGTGACCATTTTTCCCCCAAAGTCGATTTTTTTTTTTGGTCTGGACAAACTTTGCGGCGTCATAATTACGTAACGCCTTGACCGATTTTCATGATCTTGGTATCAATGGGGAGAGAAGACCCTACCCTTAATTGTACCAAACAATATAACTTTGGGGTCCCAAATTCAAAATCACGAGTGAAAGACATGTCACAAAAAAGGCTCAGGAAGACGAGGGTTAAATTTAAAGATGTCTATTTAAGTTTATTTCTCTTCATATCAAAAGTATGTACAATGCAGACTTTAGTACAAAATGCGGGATAGTACATATTGGTATATACAAATGTAAAGCCCAGGATACTCCCGATGTTTACTTTAAATTTTAGGTTTGTAATCACATTGCTTTGGACGTAGTAGAACTACATACTGTACGTTAATTCCTGGACATTTGTACATGGAAAAGTTTGTCAAAACCTACCTGTATGCTTTTGTATTGAGTTATAATGATAAATTTCACCGATTCTGACGAAGATAAGAAAGCTCAAATTTTATGAGCAAATTAAACTTAATATACTGCCTTGACAGCTGCTGTCTTCAAAATGAAAAAAAAAAATCATTTCTGACGCGCCATATCGAAAGGGACCTTAATGGTCCTAAAATTAAAATTGTTTTTTTTTTGTTTTAGCTGAAAGTTGATATTTTAGGCTTTTAAGTATAAAATTACACCTTGATTTTGGTTATTGGATACTCTGTTGCAAAGTTGCA